>WTXV02061133.1:15930-40053 GCA_009823435.2 Nymphicus hollandicus
TTCGATGATGAATTCTGATGAATTATTTACTCTTTGAAGACTTAACTTTTCATAATTCATAAACTAATCCATATATAACAAAAAAAGAAGTATAGTTCAACTTCTATTTTTTACCAAGTAGAGCATGTTAACAGAAGCATAAATTAACACAACTCAAATATGATTCTATGATTCTATAAGAACAATGTACACATGAAAACTGTAATTTTGCCAGACCTGCAGCCTTTAGTAATCCTTGCTGTCCCTGAGGAGGAGAAACTGAGGCAATAGTTATTCTGAGCAATACTGGAGCAGAAGACTGAAATTTTGTAAGTGAAGTCTACAGTTCTGTTTGTTTTTTTTGTAGTGGAGTTGCAATTTTTACTATGAGCTAAATAGACATCTAATTAGCTAAGAAGTAACACTGAGGAGCATATGGCTAAATCCCTAAAGAGACTTCTGGTCTTCCAAAGCCTAAAATAGCTATTACTAGCCAAAGTCAAAACAGTAGAACTCAGTCTTTCAGTATGACGCATATTAAGAGATGAGTGCCTAAGAATAAGTTATATGAGCCAACAAATTGTAGTAGGAGCAGATATGAAACCTTGGTGCTAGAAAATCGATTGGACCAGAAATTTGAACCTGATTCTCCTGCATCTGTGGATGTGGATATTCTTACCAGAATAAGGGTAATTCCTATTTCATCTGTCCAATGAATATTTTAGTAAACAAAAATTTCCTAGAAGTGATCAGACCATAGAAGCAAAATCCAAAAACCTTACATACTCAATCGCTCAGTGGTTATTATTTTCTTTGAGGATATGACATATATATGGGTTCAAATATTTGCATTATGATAGTGAAAGTGAATGCTTAACCACTAAGCAATTAGGAAAATGGGATATAAACAAAATCTACAAATGTTGAACCCATGCCTGCATTTGCTTATTCTAGGTACTGAATTCTCTGAAGATGCTTTCAATATGAAATCTGCAAGAAGAAACACCCAGTTTGAGATTCCCTCACTGCAACCATTTCTGCACTGGAAGCCTTCAATTGTCTAAAGACTAGGGCATTGGGTGGGACTGTAAGTATTTCAGTGAAGCCTGATAAAGCAATTGGAAAAGAATTAAGTATCTATGATTTTGTTAATCTAGTTTCAAATTGAGAACTTCACTTATGTTTTGGACTGGATTTAGTATGACAACAATGCAAGTGTGCTTTGAGGAGAATTGGAACACAAGCAAGCTGGTATTCTGCATAGTGTTTCTGAGAGTAATTAAGTCAGGGATAAAGGGATTAATTTTGGTGTTAAGACACATTTAGCATGAAAATACCCATTATGTTCAATATAACATAAGACAGGATTCAGTTGCTTAAATATGCTTGTCACTTGCCACTGAGATGCTTTAACGTCTCCAGGCCATCCACATGGGCCTGGTTGGTATAACAGCAAGCACAGGACCTGCTGCAGTTGGCAGCTTCAAGCTGTGAGGACAACTTGGTGGAAACAGAAGGCTCAAACCAAGCCAGTAAGTGGCTGCAGTTGTCCTTTAAATGGTTAAACATAGAAACACAAATTTCCAAATAATAATTATGAAATAGTCAGTGCATTAAGCCAGCAAGTCTAACTGCATTGTCAGATAAATGCAACATATGCATGCATGCATATATGTGCTTAAGTGTTTGTATGTAAGTTGTCTTGCCATGTGAAAGTCTTGAGCTAAGTCATACTGAGAATTAATTTGTCTTACAATAGCAATCAAAATATGTCAAGTAAGGTTCTAGACTATGTAGAAAGAAAAAGACCTTTATAGTAAAAATTATTCCAAAAGTCAGTTTCTTCCATTTTCATTCATTCATCATGACTATGAAGGCGGATTAGTTACAGAATTCTCATTTTTTTTTTCTTTTCTGGCAGTTTATCAGGTATTTTCAAAAATCTGCTGTATTTTTTGTATCAGAATAATGGAAATTTGATATCAGAATATCAGGAAATTGACTTGAGATGATAAACATGGTCAAAGGAAGTTGTTTGCCATTTGTTCATCAAAGAAATAGCTTTATTGCTTGACAAGTATCTCATTAAACTGAGATAGAACAATGAAAAACTCTTTACATTTGCTTTCATTTATTTAAGAGCTGTATGCTGACATGCACTATTTGTAGCTATGGAATTCAGAGACTATGTAATTGAAGAAATCTATTAATTTATTTCTTTGTGAAAAGGGCAATAGCATTCACTATGATGCCTTAAAGTCAAGAAAAAAAATAAATAGATTTTATGAAAGTATGTGGCACAAACTAATCCTACTAAAGAAAACTGCTGCATAATTTTAAATTTATAGAAATATTGTGATCAACACTGGGTTTATTTTAGCCACTGGCAAATCTTCTCCAATAGTGCCATCTATAGAGTCTTTCAAATATTACATTGCTGTCCCCTTAAATAAGAATATTATCACGCCTGTGAAATCTTACAATTAACAAATCTGAAATTATTTTGTTCTTCATTCCTCCACAGAATCAAATAAATTATCTAGGACATAAATTTCATATGCTTAGTACCTAGAGGAATTCTAGCTTATATATAAATATATCTCAGTGCTTAACAGAATGTCAGAGGAACTTCGTTGACTCCAAGTTTACTTTTGCTCAAGTTTTCCACTGTCTGAAGTGATACGGTTTATGACAAGATGAGAGATGTGATTGAATAATCCACTAAACAAATAGCAAAGAAAAAGGGGGGGGGGGGGAAGATAAGCCACAAATGTTTGGATGTTGGCGACTGCTTCAAGGAAATGTCATATATAGTTGCTGTGTGAAACTTTTCTCTAAACCTTCATTATTGGCCACTGCTAAAGACAGGATTACTAGCCTCACAGAGGGACACTGTTCTTATACAGGAATAAACTGCTGAGACAAAATCTAGTAGGGATTAGAATACAATTGCAGACAGTCATTATGGATAACGTATCTATTTTTAATGTTCACATCCCTTAATAACTATTAGTTATGAAACAGATATTGAGTTCAAATATATCATAATAATGTGCTATAAATCAAACTATCTGCAGCAAAAGGTGTTTAGATTGTTGCTTCTTCCCCAGGAAGAATCATCCTTGACACTCAATCTTTGTTACTTTTTCTCACAAGTAGTAATCATACTGAAGCCAGTAGGTCTACTATATACTTGAAGGAGAGCTGAAACAACCAGTACCTTAGAGATTTCTCCCTCATCAGAAACCCTTTTCTGAAACCTAATTACAGAAGTACTCATTGCACCAAACAATAAGATGGAATTTGGTGTGCAAAGCCATGCAGTAGGCTCCCCAAAGTGCTGGGAGCTGGAACCTCTGTTGGTTTTGAACATTGTGTGTTAATGAAATAACTACGCAAAGTTACATGCTGATGTGGGCTGAAGGTTCACTTAATCAGAAGGCAATTGAGAGTTGTCTGGTACTTCAGTTGCAAACTTTAAGTCAAATGAACAAAAGCTTTTATTAACATTATATTTTGGTGGAAAATGTAAGTCCTTTAAAAAAAAAATACTAGATAAACTGTTTTCGTTGCATTCTTAATCCTAGTGGTTAAAGCAGCAAGAAACTAAGAATTAACACTGTGCCCCATCTTGGCAATGTTTGGTTGCTCATTAGGCACTTCAGGATTTGGGCTGGTTTTGCTGTGTTACTGTTACAGTTCTGACCTTTTCAAACCAGTGGAACAGAACTATCTGCTGTTTCATGTGTCATGAGCAGTCTTAGAAGTGGTCCGAGTCTGCCTTTTTCTCACACTTCTTCCCCTTCTTTCTTGCACATTTATTAATCCCCATCATTTAATTACCATTTGTTCTCTCCTGGTCCCTTGGGCTGTTCATTGCTCTCTGTCTCTTTTTCTTTTGGCTCCAATAACTACCATCAATCCAGAGATGAGATGAGATATTCAGTCTTGATAAGCAGCTGGTTTTTAGCAATTTGCCATCCACTAAAAGTGCAAATTACACTTCAAAAAATCTCATGATAATTCATTATTCTGCCAAAGCGAGGTGAAACACAGGGCAAAGGGTTTGGTCAGGACCCATACTCCCTATTCATAAAAACATATCTTTTAAATAAACCAGAGAGGAACTCTCTAATGTGTTTACCAGGTGGAAGAATTACTAAAAGGCTGACTATCTACAAGAAATACAATTTTCTGTTGCTCAGATGTGCACTATTTATACTGGTAATAGTGGCCATCACAAGAAGATCCAAATCTATTCTGAAAGCAGAACACAGGTGTGTTTACCTGCTTTATGTATAACACCTGTCCTGGTGATCCATGTTTTGAATCCAGATGGCATTACTTTCAAAAAGCTCACTTGAAATGAGAATTTGAAGTTGAAAAGTTCATCTAAAGAGCCCTGAAAAGCTCTAAAAGCTCTTTGCAGCAGAGGCAACAGAGCAAGCACATTCTTACATGGAATAAAGAATTTAACAATGACTTCCAATATACTTCATTATAGTGAGCTTGGGAATTGAACTAATCACCATAACACTGCTTTGCAAGGCTTTCTGTCCCCTTGGCATTTAACAGATCACAGCTGCACTGCCCATGACAATTCTGTTGAATGATTCGAAAAAAATTGAAGAAACAAATGTAAAAAACAAGCAGAGTTAGAAAACAGTATCTAAAAATGCATAGCTTTAAATTACTTGATTTTTTTTCTAATAGAAAGGAACACCACTTTCTGATATAAAATCTGCTTTGCACTTCGGGTCTTTGTGTTACATTTAA
The DNA here is from genome assembly GCA_009823435.2 of Nymphicus hollandicus. NCBI lineage: Eukaryota > Metazoa > Chordata > Aves > Psittaciformes > Cacatuidae > Nymphicus > Nymphicus hollandicus. The sequence goes on from WTXV02061133.1 coordinate 20,686, forward strand.
TTGATGTATTACAACATACTGTGTTTTTCCACCAAGGCATTATAGCATACCTGTATGTACAGTGTACTATCCATTTGACATACCTTGTTCACAATAGGTACCAGTTGTTCCAAGAGGACAGTGACATGTGTAGCCATTAGGCAGAGGCACACAGGTACCACCTTGCTTACACAGATGTGGAGGAAGGTGCTCGGGTTCACACACTGACACTGTTTCTGTGCAAAATGCACCTTTCCATCCAGTGAGGCAGTCACAGCTGCAGTGGTAAGCGAAAAGAAAGAATGCAACGTTGTTACCAAAAGAATCAACAAGTCAGTAGCAATGTAGTCAAGTCTGGGTACCTGTATTTAGCCCTCTGAACCAAAATGGTTAAGAGAAAAGTGTAGTAACAAAGTTTCTCATGGTCATTTTAGGTTTATCCTATTGTAAAAGAAACATGTACTTAATAGGAAACATTTTATTTTATATCTTAGTATTCACACTAACTGCAAATTTCAAATTAGTATGAATTCTATAGAAACTGTTAAATAAAGAATACACTTAGCATTGATGTTACTAATGCCCTCCTTACTAGAATATTTCAAAATAGTTAAAATTAAATATTTTAGATCTGTATTTTGGAATTTAGTGACACTTTATGACAAACAGAATTATTCCCTTGAATAAGAGCACTTACATATTTTTCCCAGGAAATTTTCTCTCGCAGAGCTAAGAATGAAAACTTGTATATCTTTATTGATTCTTAGGCCATGTCTTGTATATGTGTAAAATCTTGAATTTTTCCTCAAACTCACTGCACTGCACTTTCCCCATTAATCAGCTCATTGTTTCTGGGCAAAACTTAATGAGGAGTCTGTGAAACTGCTGTTTCACAGAACCTTCAGATAAGACAACAACATGTAAACAAAGCACAGCCAACAAGCCTTTCAGAGTGATAAACAGCTGTTTGGAATGAAAGGGAAAAGAGGACAGGACCTTGCAAAAGCAAAAGCACCTCAATTAATCAAAGTCAATATCAGAACACTTCGGGTCTCAGCTATAAATGTTATGCTTTGATGCATGAAAACTACTGAGAAGAGGAAGTAATTTAACTCCCTGAGTGCAAATAGAAATGTCTGTTTCTTGGGCTGGGAAGCAGGGTGTTTGGAGCTGAAGCTACTGCTATTGGGCAGCATACACAAGGGTTCTTCCCCTTTTGTCTTGCTTGTGTCTGTTTATAAATTTCTTTTCATTCTTGCCTTTTAGGACCTAAAAAATGCTAGGTTTTGAAATGAAGTGAAAATTATTTGCACAGAGTTGAACGTGTTTGCTGTGGCCTACAGTGGCAAAGGTCTATGAAAGAATGAAATCTCTTTTACTTAACAGTCCTAAGAAAATTAGACTGGGATTGGGAAGTCTAGATTCAAAATTTCCTAATCTTTAGCAAGATAAGGGAAGATGTAATCTTTCAAATCTTTTCCATCATGTGGCCTGCCATGCTGGTCTAGTTTTCTCTGTATTTTACTGGCTGTGGTTGCTTGTTTTTCCAAACCAGGAGAACACAATGGCTTTCAACATCACTACTGTCTTTATCCTTAGAGATTTGAAGACCCATTTAGAATTATAGAGTATCTCAAGTTAAAGGGACCCATAAGAATTGCTGAGTCCAACTTCTTGCTCCTTGCAAGACTACCTAAAACTAAATTATATGGCTAAGACCATCGTCCAGATGTTACTTGAATTTCTTTAGATATAGAAGGTGAGATTCATTCTGAGAGCTAGACACCTAATTTTATGTTATGCTAAATGTTGCCTTCCTAGAAATATGTGAGAGGCAACTAATAGAGACCACTGAATGCTCAAGTTTAGGCAATGGGATCCTCAAGTAGGTCCTTGAGCTCGTACGCTAATCAATAATGTGATCCAGCTGAAACAGTCAAGGGAACTGGACCACTCTCAGTCATACAAATCAATACACACATGGCTGTAATGATGAGGTGCTGCATTCAATTGCCTCAACACAGGTATTTAGTGCCATCTGACATGCTATGGTGTATTTGAGGAATCTGCACAAAACCAGCAGATAAGATAGAAGAACTGCAGAAGACTTGTGCCCTTCTGGGCATCCTATAAAGATTAAAAAAGGGTATCTCAGGATCTGTGCCATTAGAATGCCATTGACTATGTAGGATCTTATACATTTATCTCACATGGAGCCCAAAGAGATTAAGATTGGAAGGAAATTAACTATACTTAAACAAGGAGAACAATGGAATGCTACAAATGTGTCCCATTGAATAAGCCAATTTGAGTTACAGATTTTAGGTAGCAAATTTACTCCAAAACCTTTACTGAGGTAAGCCACAATAATTAAATAGAGAAATGCCTTTGCCCTTGTAAGTTATACAAGTATGTCCTTGCATTAAAATTTTATTCCATCCATGCACCGAAAATGGGTTCAAATTGATTTAAACCTAATAATGAAACAACAGCAACTAAATTTCTGGGGCACACCTCTACCATATAGATGTATGGTTTGATTTCCTAAACTGAAGTAACTAGTGCTATTTGAAAGCTATGGAGTACTGAAAAATCTACAAGAGGTTTGGAGATATGGAAGTGGTTTGGTGTGAGATGTCCCTGCCCATGGCAGGGGGGCTGGAACTAGATGATTTTAAGGTCCTTTCCAGCCCTATGATTCTATACAACAGAAGACTTAAATGAGTCCTAAGCTCTTCTGAAGCAGTGGCTGAAGGCCAAATGGTCTACCCACGAGCATCTAAAGTGACAGTACATACACATGCTTACATTTAACAAAATAAATCCTGCCTGTTACGCCTGATGTTCTGTTCAAAGTGCACACAAGACATACTTTTCCTCTTACTTCAGCAACAAGCAATAGCCATAACACATCATAGACAATCTTGTTATATGCATTTTCTATTTTGTAGGATTCTGTGCCATATGTAAAATAGTGGAGGATATTATTGTCCCTTGAACATAAAATTCTTTATTATTCAAATATTTCATCTTTATTTATTTTTTTTTTTACATAGTAGTTGTCCTCTGTTGCTGGCCAGAATGTAAAGTGTAATGCTGTATATCCCTGCTTCCATTTGAATTGAAGCATTATCCCTATAGCAATTGAATCTACAGCATTGCACACTTTCTGGCAGGTGAAACAAGACATAAAAATAGCTCAAAGGAGCAGGAAAAACCTCTGGAGAGATCACATTTCAGGAGGAAAATATTTGAACACAAATCCAGTTCCTTCAAGGACTCTGCTTTCAAAGGAACACAGATAATTTGAAAACAAAAAGAAGTTCCTTCTGGGAAAATGTGAAATGGTATCGACAGCTACTACAGCATTGACAAAAACGATATGCATTCTACATCCACACCTCTTTCTTTGGCAATGTTTCACTTTTTTGTGAGAGGAAAAAGTGGACATTACTAGTACGTGCATGCTTATATACATAGTCTGTGAAGACCTACCTGTCCTGAAATACGAGCAGTAAGTCACTACAAATTAAAAATACAGGAAACCCAGAAGAAAAAAAAAAAAAGAACCCCACAATTCTAGAACAATCCCTAAGCAAATCTGGAATACTAATTATGAAACTATAATGATGAAAAAGAACTTTGCTATCATATCAATCTTGCAATATGGCAATGTCAACAGCTGCCACTCTAGCCTGCCACTTTCTTTCCAAATGCTCTCTAGATCTTGCTGGTGGTGGCTCTGTGTACCTTATGGATGGGAAGATGACTTTTCATGGCTGGGAAAGTTGCTGAAGCTAGGGTGGACGGTGTAGGCGGGTAGATAAGAGTCTGCATTTCTGGTACCTTTTCTTCCTTGGAGTTTTGGTTTTGTATCTTCCCTAATATCCTCATATGTGAAAAGAGTGCCATTATCCTTTCTTGTTCCTCAGAAAAATCAAACACTCTGAATGTCAAGGGTTTAACATTTCTGAAAGGATCATGCAAAGTGCATTAATTGGGACATACTGTAGTGCAACAAATGGAAAGCAATCCCAAATTATATCTTTCAAAGCATTTCCTTCCTTTCTGTGTTTAAAAGACTATAAATACACTTGTGAGGGGAATGGGGAGGGAACTGCACGCTGCCTCTCAAGGGTGAATATTTCCAATTTTAGTATAGCCTTACTAGCTTTGTAGTAGCTTCTATTTTTTTACAGGTTCTCTTGCAGAAGAAGATTTGTCTCAGAGGCAACAAAACCAATTACCATATAACTCTCTCTCCAACACACAGTTAGTAGACTGTTTTTAGCTTGAAGGGTATGGAAACACTTTTCTTTGTAGCACACAGAATGACAGGTCTTTGTTGTTTTGAAGAAGAATCATACAGAAGCTCTATTGTGCAAAACTTGTTTTTTTCTTCTTGTCTTGCTGTCTGTAGTGTTTTCAGTCAGTGTCTTCAGATGTTTTAAATCAGCACTTTTGTCTTTTTAAAAAATATATAAATACATGTAAATAAATGAACACATGAGGAAGCACATGAGGGGAAGCAAGTATAATTAATCTTGGCAGATACTTCCAAAATCAAAAGTGCTCCTAAGCAAAGGTTTTACAGCTGAGTTACAAAGTGTTTGAAAACAAGCTTTATTACAATGGAAGTGTTGACACACAGCAGCAATTTGGAACTGCAAATGTACTTCCTTCTTGTATGCCTTACAGTCTGGACACTACAATCCATCTACACTTAGTGATGAGGCATGAAAGACCATAGACACATCTTCTGGGCCAGCTGTCCTTTCCAACACTTATTATTCCATAGATCAGGCAGGTGATAAGCTTATATGAAGAACTGGCTAAGTTCAACCTATTTCAACGTGTGCTTCTTACTAATACACTTTGTTTTGCTTGAAATTGATTAAGAAGGTCTTACATGAGCAGGCTAGCCAGCAGATCTGGAAAGGCAACCATGAATGAAGGCTTGAGTGGCATGAAGAGTGACCAGGAAGGTGCAATTGAGAGTCAAGAAAACATCAACAGAAATCACAGCTGGAGCACAGAGAGCTCTGTGTATTAAGGAGTGACTGAGCAGGAGAGAAGGATGCACAGGTGCTAGGTAAGGAAAGTCCTAAGGATTTAAACTGGCTTAGAACTTTCTGATGTTGGGCAGCCAGTGGTTTACTCCAGAAAGGGGTTCTTAGATAAAAACACTATTTTCCAGGAAACAGAACTCACCAACTTTTGCTCCATCACCCGTGTTTATATATTAAGGCAGTTAAGCTCTTCTCTTTGCTATTTGTTCTCTGCTAGCTATGCTTCTCAGTGAGTTTTTAAAAAATATCTTTCTTACTCATCTAGTTCTTTCCACGCATTTTGTCGTAAATCTGGATGCCAGTGACTTCAGTGGAGCAGAACCAGTCCATGGAATTTCTTCAGAAAGTTCCCCAGGAAGTGGCAACACATAATTCTATTATTTTAGCTTTGATTTTATTAAAGTAAGATTAAAATTCTTTGTGTAACTAAAGAAACCCTTCATCAGTTTTCTTTCTTTCCTTTCTCCTAATAAGGTGATAGGCTCCTGGAGACATCTCTTACCCAGCCGCTAAACTACCACAGTTATAAGTCTAGAGATCAGTCCATGCTGTAGTCTAAAAAAAAAATTAAATAAATATATATATACTTACTAAACAGTAGAGCCACTTTCTATGCACTTCCCACCATTTCTGCATTTTATTAAACTGCATGGGGAATCTTTACATTGTCCGACACTGCGACCAGAATTGGGGTGACCTTCTGGATTTCCTGGTGATTTAAACTCTTGATTCATGCTGGTGCGAACTTGAACATCAAAAATGCAACCTCAAAAGACAAACAAAAAAATAAATGAAGTTTAAACTAGATATAGGAAGTCAAAAGAAACGAAACAGCAGGACAGCGGACTAAGGAGTGATTAGGTACAACTTTGTGTTTACACATGCATGTTCTCATAAGAATGCATTTATATCAGATAAAAGTGGTAGCCCCCCCCCCAAAAAAAAAAACAACCAAAACCAAAACACAACAGAAAAACCACCACCACCACCAACAGAAAAGGAGAACAGACACCAGGAATGTTTAATGTAAAATATGTAAGAATCTAGAGAACACTGACGAATATAATGGAGTCAGGGAACGTGGACTTGAATCTCCTTAGGCTGAAAAAGACCCCTTCAAGGAAAGACAGAAAATGTCCCCTTTTTAAGTGAATGCTTCAGTCCCTACTACCTACAGATCATGTCGCACATGTTCACATTTTAAAGTAGGCATATGCTGCTCCTTTAGACCCTTAATCTCAGAAAACAATTCTAAAGTTTAACATATACTATTAAGGTAAACACTTCCAGGGCCTGTTACTTGGTCCTGTGGGCAAGTGACCTGGTAGTAGTCATGATTATATTACCAAAGTTTTAGAACAGTATAGCTGCATCCAGGCTTCTGACGGGAAATGGTCCCTAGATTATGTTACATCCCTAAATACAGCAAAGAATTGTTTGGAAAAATGATAATTGTCACAAACCAAATATTTGTCAGGGACCACTGTAAGAATTTATTTGCAGAGATGATTGAGTGTCAGTGCCTGGATCTATGCCCTGACATTCTTTTGATTTGGTAATATATTGGTATCACAAGTGAAAATGGGAGCCAAAGCTTCAGAGTGAAGCAGAGGTGCTCCTTACATGCTACCTCCAGGCAGCTCCTGCTTAGCCTGTGGGCAAAGACTTTGGAAAGTCCTTGCTCTTCCTAGAGACTGCACACAGTGGTTAGCTTTATGGGTCTAACCTAATTCCTCAGTTTTTCTGAATCATGTTTCCAGATCTACATGCTTATTTCTGTACAGCAAAGCTGAGCATTATTCCATATAGAATATAATTTTTGATCAAACCACAAATAACTTTTCAAAATATACCTGAACATCCAATCGATTTAAAGCCACATTTAAAGGCAGTCTTAAGCACTTTTGAAATAACACCCACATCTACGCATAAATATATACAATTTTAAACTAAAAATCACTTTAGTTAAATCAGTACAACAATGTATTTGGAAATACCAATACCTTTCTAAGTCTTATTTATACAATCTAGCTGTGAATTCCCATAGTGCCTGAAATAATGAGAAAGTAGGTTTTCAGCAGTGCATGCCAGAGGCTCATTGCTTAATATTAAAATCAAGGAAAGGATATGATACACAGATTGTAAGTAATCATCACACTGTTTTTTTAGACAGTTTGTGCATGATTCACTGAAATCACATAAGAAAAAGACTTGCACCTGAAAGACAGAATGAATGTCACATAATTCATTTCAAACAAAATAGAAATAATATTTACAGCAAGATAACTATTTTAACTACAGTTAGAACAGCGCTACTAAAAGTAGCTTTCATACGCTTTTTCCATATTACACACTTTTTGTGGTTCTGTTTATATGGACAGATAACTCATTAAGCAATTTAAAATAACCTGGTTTGATGATTATTTGCAATCTTCATATTATTGCTTCTCTACTTTTAACAGTGTTTGTTTTAGATCTATCTATGCTCACTAAATCCTAACTAATGTTTCATCTGTTTATCAGTAGCTAATAAAGCATGTTCTGCTCTCCTGAGTCTTGCTGGAGTGCTAAGAAAAAGCAGCCCAGAGCTCTTTGTAAACAATGGAAAGCACACTGAGTACCCAAGAACTGGTAAGGTCATCATGGAAAATGGACTGGCATTTGTGTTGATGACTAGTTTAACTGTGCCAGCAGAACATCTAGGTTAGGAACAATTCTTGAGCACTTGTAAACAAAGCGTATAGTAGGTACAAGAGTATTTTGGCCCAGCTTTATGAGTTTAACTTTTTTTTTTTATTTAATTTTCTTATTTCTTCTAGTTCTTAGTCAGTGGGATGCAGATGGAAGACACAGAGAAGCAATCTGAGCCTGTTTGTAGCAAGCACTATAAAACCTTCTGCAGAGGGATCAGCTGATGAATGTGCTTTCTTTCTGACCTGAATTCCCTCTGCTGTGCTCATTCTGGGCCTCTTTTAATGAGAGACTGCCAACTATTCTGAATAGCGGAGAGGTTTTCTGACACAGCCAAGTCTGTAAGAGGAGCTCAAAAGAAGTTTCTGAATCTGTGAGTTAAACTTGGTTTGATCCTGAAGGTCAGAGTTTGATGCAAGTAAGATGAAACACAAGACTGTACTCACAGAGGGTATACTACCTTTTTATTTGAAATCTTTTGTCTAGTGACTCCTTAGACCACACTTAGAGCTTTCTGCCAATTACTTTTTTTTTCACTCTCAATTTAATCTATGGTTTCACCCTAGGCTAGCAGATTTCTCAAACCACCAAAGAGCTACCAATAATGGATCAAGGAAACTTCAGAGATTATAATAAAAAATACAAATTCATTACTCAGCCTTCGGTTGTTGGGTTTTTTTCCTGATATATACTTATCACATAAAGAATTTTTTGCAAAAATTTCTCACTAGTATCCCTTACCTGCTTGTAAGCGTTTGGCACTACTTTGACTAAAAAATACACAAAGCAGTCATTTTCAAAATGTACTAAAAATGCAGCAAGAGAACTTCCAGAAATAGATATCCTAAATTAACACATTTCTAGAATTCTACCTGTCCTGAAGTGCTTTGTTTTTTCCCTGTTTTTATTCAAGATTTATGAGTAGTGTGGTGTTTGTCCAATAGAGAAGAAGGTCCCCACAGTGACCATCCAGTGCTGCTCTGAGCTGTGAGCAAAACACCTAGAGGTCCTGTATGAATCATGCCAAACTGTGATGCAAGAGGCAACACTGATTAAAAACTGCTTCAGAAGTCACTTTCCTTCCGGGACATCTGTGATACAGGAACATAAAGAAAAGTAGTCTTTGCTCTGGCATGCTTGCAATGTATTCCATTTTATTATGAACATAAACTTTAACCACAAGGCTATATTTGTGTCTGCTAGGAACACCACTGAGTTCAGGGTTTACTTTAAAAAGTGACTTCAGTAGCTGGAATTTCATTTACTTCTTTGCAAAATCATTTATGTGAAATGGTGGCTCTTTCAGAGTGAAAAAAGTTCCTCAACAGTTCAGCTTAATGGTAAGAACTTCTTTTGCCTTTTTACTCCTTCATTTAATACCATTTGCTGTCAAACAGCAGATTGCTTCTATAGCTATACTTAGTCCTGTTTACAAACAAGACTACAGGATCAAACAGTTACTCCTCCTTCTTTGTTCTTCACTTCTTTCTGGCTAAAGACTGCATCCTGCCACCGTGGATGGCATGTTTCATGCCTTACCATGAAACATCAGAAGTTTCCCTCTTTTTCTCCTGCCACCAGATTTCTCTTTGCCTGTTTCAGCTGTGTGGTCTGGAAATTGAGCTGTAACTTCTCGCTTTTTCCAAATAACTGTCTATCTCATTTTGTGTAGGTGAATCATAGAGCTGAGTTGTGCAGACCTGAACATAAGGCAGTTGCTTTTATACTGCATTTCAAATTGTCCATAACGAGCAGGCTGAGTCTCTCTGGCCACAAGACTTGCAGCTACCTAAAACCCACACTGACTTCTTAGAGCAGAGGCAGTATGCTCTGCTACACACCTGAGAAAACTCTCAAAGGTCCCTTAATTACGCTGTTATAGGTCAATAAGGAAAAGCCAGACACTTAAGTAAACTACACTACCATGTTAACATTACAAAAGGCTCATCTAAGCCCACAAAGAGCTACAAATTCAGATGAAGCTTAAAGTTGAGAGCACCTCAAACTCCACATGAATTTGGCTTCATCAGAGCTCTACCATTACATACTAATGTTAGGGATGACCAACAGGAATCTGGTGCTTCATTTTAACTAGTTTTACAGTTTTTTGACAGTTTTACAGGTTCCTCATGTTGCAACTGTATTGCGATGGCCAAATTTCTACAAATGCAGTTTATCACAGAGGCTGAAGGAAGTTTTCTAAATTACTCAAGGTACCCTCAAACGTTCTTCAGCCTACCAAAAGAATCTGTAGGTGCTGATGCACAAATTTCCTAAACATTAAACTCCCAACCTTTATCTTATTAAATTACAGTTTATTAAGGACATTTCTTTTCATTTTTTCCTCCCCCATAGAATTCCTTGAACAACAACTGCTAAAGACATGCAGGTAGGAGAGGAAATGGTCTGAAACAGTAGCTGTACACAATAAAAGTCCTAAATGGTTGCACGCTCACACTGGGGACAGTTAGTCTGCAGCAGCAAGGCTGACCTCAGTATTTCTTGACCTAACAGTGATTGCTTACAAAAGGAGAGGTACACTCTGGCATTAGAAGCAAAATGGTTTTAATAAATCATATCTTTAAAAGCAGCCAACAGCAGATTTCCAAAAGTCTGAGTGGTTTAATCAACAATGTGCTAGATAAATTAATCTTGGTTGTCACTTTCAGAGTTTTTCTGCGGGCTCCCTATAGCTGCAGATTGGCTGAAGTAAAATGCTTTTATATTAGTGGTATTGCAGTTTCCACTCTAGAGAAGGGCTATGGAGGTTTATTTCTGATCATAAGGATCCTGAGAGCTGGGGAGATTATTTCTGAGCTAGAAGAACAAATGAGGTGCTGACCACATCTGAAAATGTCATAGGAAACTGGTCATAGGGAAGTGTAGCTCCCTTGAAAGTCAAAATGCTCTGGAGAATAGACACAAGCTGCTGCTGGGAAGTGAAGCATAGAATGAATTAGCAGATGTAATAGACTTAATACTGTGAATGGTAGAGACAACGAGAAAACTGTTTATGTTCTACATGTTTGACAAAATTTTGAGGTAGAGACCTCTTTTTAAACAGTATGAAAAATCAAAAATAGGGTGCTAACTAACAGTACACGAACTTTGAACTACTTTTTATTTTTTGGAAGAATTTTCATCTTACATTTGTAGAAATTTGGTCATCGCAATACAGTTGCAACATGAGGAACCTGTAAAACTAGCCAAATGTTTGCAGTTAAAGTGAAGCACAAGATTCCTGTTGGTCATCGCTAACATTAGCATGTCTATTAAAAAAGCCAGGAGTATTTCAGAAATATTGACAGTATTAAAATACTTGCATAGACATTATATTTTATGATATGCCAATTTGCAAGCTGTTAAGAAGCTATGAAAATTATAGCTATTCAACCCATACTTCCTGAAAAGATGAAGACAGATGATATGTTAATTCATATGCCTTTTTGAGTGAAAAGTTAATTACAGGATAAGAAATTGATGTTGATGAAGTTTTTGTGTAAGAACAAAAAGTAAGGTGATGGCTGGAAAAGAAGCAGTTACATGGTCTTAGTGGAAATGGAGTGAAGCAGTGTATGAAAGTGAATTTTATTGCCATGCTTGCCTTTCATAATGTGCCCCCAATTTTATAATTGAGAACTCCAACTTTTGCTTTTAAAAGGCTTTCCAGTGCTTAAAATAAATTGAAGTTTACCTCACAAATATTAAGCACATTATTTCTGTGGAAGTAAGGAATGCAAATACGGAAGTGTTACGAACAAATACTTTACTTCATTGCTAATCTGGTAGGAGTTGAACTAAGATTTTTACAGAGCTTCAATTATCAGTTTTGTGGTAGGAAAAATTATTTTGTTATATATATAGCTGAAATACAGCTAACAGGAATTACTTAGGTCCTGTCTAGAGACGTAGATCATGATGTCAGGGAAAAAAAATCAAATTTCATGATGTTTTATCAGAAAGAATCTTTCAGCATGAAATCTATTACCCAAACCAGTACTGCCAATAACAATGGTCAAAGCGAGCTGGGAGAAAAATCTAAGCTACTTGACTGCAGAGAAAACAAGTCCTTTTGGAGTGATGTTGCACAACAGGGACAGATAAGAAAAAATTATATCATGGCAAACTTCCATTTTTATCAGAAATGGAAAGTATTAATATTTAGCAAAGTGTCTCTTTGCATAATGTTTCTTAATTATCATAGTGAAATAATAAAAAAGCCGCAGTAATTTGCTTGGCTGAGCACGGACATCCTAGTTTGTTTCCTTATAAGAAAGAGATTTTAGATCTTTATTTCATAGGCAACTGAAACAATTTAATGCATGTTTTAAAAGGAATTGAAAACAGTATATAATGTTTACCTTGAAAGCCGTTCTTAAATCTGGATCCCTTTGGCAGGAGTTCTGGAGCATACTCACGATAGCCTCCTAAATAAAACTGACTGAAAACATTGAGTCCAACCAGTCTTCCAGGAGAAGTGACAGTTTTGTTCTTCTGATCATTCACCTTTCAATGAAACATTTATATTTGTTACAACAAAGGAATTTACCTTATTTAGGAACTCCCAATGAAGATGGTCCTCTAAACTTAACAGGGAAACACAAAAGTGATTTTTAAACTTTCCATGTAAAATGTGAAGAGAAGGAACATGTTCATCTAAAAGCTATATTTCTAAAGGAAGCAATTCCTTACCTTTAGCCAGCCTTTTTGGAGATATCTGCCCAGATGGATGACATGAATATTGAGTGTCAAATCAAGTGGTTTACTAATGATTGTTGCTGTGCCAGAACCAAGATTGTAACTATATACTACTCTGCCATTACGGAGGCCTAACTCCAAGAAATCATCTCCATTGAGACCTGAAAATACAAATATAGAATTACTGCTTATTCCAGGCTTTACTGAATACTGATGCATAAAATATTCCCCAAATGCACTGAAAATATATCATTTTAGGAAAATTCTAGCCAGGAAGGTTTTATGTTTTGTATATATATTTAATATTATCTGTTTAACTTGTAATACTCTTTCCAGAATTCTTGTAGATTTAAAATAGAAACTGCAGAGATTTTGAGTATATAGGGTTTTGGAGGCCTTTTTTTCACACTATAGTAGGTCAGTGACATCCACAAAGCCTATTGTGTCTGTTGGATTTAGCAGTCATTGCTGTTCTCCCCGCAACATGAATAAATTCTTAACTTTCTCAAAAATCTTAAAAAAAAGCAAAAAGAATTTCCAAATTGCGTGTGAGAATAGCCAATTACTTAATTCTACTCCACTATGCTTTCAGCTTTCATGGTAAGTACTTTAACAGACAAAAAACTTGAGGGCAGCTGCTGCAGTGAGGTAAGGAACCAACAGGGATATGGACCTGAAGCTCTAGAGGGTTCTGTCAAGCTTGGACAGTTGCCCTTGACTCAAGAATGCTGGAGACTTTATTGCAGCTGCCCCCACCTACAGTATTTGTTACTGAAGTTTCTCTGGTCAGAAAAGCCATAGGATTTAATTCTCTGAAGTCTTCTTAAACTTTCTGGTTAAAGCTCATTAATTGCAAATATGCAGTAAATAGTTTAAATTCTTTACATTTAGGACTACATGGTATAAGTGTAGTCTGTGTTTTTCAGGTACCACAGTATAAAATCTCATTTGAAAGATCTCATTAGAAAGTCTAACAAAAAGCCTATGAGTAAGAGTTAAATTCTTGGCCCCATTCCTGTTCACCCAGGTAAATGGATTTTAAGACTAGCATCTTTGAAGATAATTCGATCCCTCTTCTCATGTAGGCAAGAGTGGAACCACTATTAGACCATGTTAATGAAAACATGATCACCTGGTTTCTTTTTACAAACCCTATCCTTTCTTTTGCACATACTCTTAGTATGGTAAAAGAACAGGGATACAAACAGTGGTAAAAGGAAAGTTCCCAATCTTGGATTAGGATGTCCTGAATTGAAATTCAAAGCCATCAGTTTCTTTTTACAACTCTCCTGTGAATTCAAGCTATTTGGTGCTCAATTTCATGCCAGTAAACTGTGTTTTATTTGGTATTTTCTTGTTTTCCTAAAGCTATTTCATTTTGGTTTTGTTTTAGTGAAGGTCTCTTCTATTTGTTCTTGCAGTGTCACATGGTGGCCCTCATTTCAAATATGTGTCTTGATGCCCCTGTTCCAAGTGCATGGGGAATTTGCTTCATCTGCAAAAGATAAAGTGGGCTTTTCCCCACAAGAAACAATGATACTTATATCTCCTCCTCCCACTGAAGCTCTGCATACTGCTGTTTCATTTCCAAAATTGCCATATTCCACTTATCTAACATGCTCTAAATGAGCATGCTGCACTAGCAATGCACCACTAGCAATGCACGGGTACAACACCACAGTACTCTGCTTTTTCTATACAGAAGTTTGATTTTTCTATACAGTTACTATTTTGATGCACCATGAATTATACAAAAAGAAAAGCTTATTCCAAAGAATTTGAATATACAGCCTCTGTGGAAAATGTCCAATTACATTGAGTTGAATACAACACAAACACTGTTCATTTTTATCACAATGATTTGTTCATGACTGAATGAAACCCCATTGCCTTCCATTACACTGGCACCCTACCAATGAACAGCTTCCAAATTGAAAATAACAATTTTTTAAAATCATTACCAAAGATTCTGTTTTCAGCAGTGTCCACAATGTACTTGCATGTTTTGGCCTGCAAAACTAGGGGAGGCACATTAAAGACAAAGTGTTATTTAAAATGCTGTCTGGATTTTTAGAAAGCTTTCTTGGAAATGAAATGCATAAAAGAAATGCAACAGTGTCAGTGCTCCACAAAATCGACCTGATGGTGAAGGTAAGGTTAATTAGTAGTCTGCATAAATGAGACAGCTTTTCCTTCTTTTGTTGGTTTTGATTCTTTCTACTTCTTGTCTGTACCAAGAATTTTTCTTACACTAATATAACTGCAAATAGAATCAGATCCAGATCCAAAATGTTTTAACATTTAATGCTTTCAAGGCTGTAACTTAAGTGACTTCAATACCTTAGCTATGAAAACCAATGGTGGTTATTTGGTAGAGTATACACTAATAAATGGACTTCAGGGAGGAAAAATTTCCTTATTTTTCTGCTTTTGTATCTGTTATTAGTTCTGTATTATTTGTTACTGAAGTTTCTCTGGTCAGAACAGCTTTAATTCCCTGAAGTCTTAAACTTTCAGTTTACAAGTAATTCATTTGGAAATATGAAGTAAATAACTGCTTTAAAATTAGGACTACATATGCTATCATCGGCAGAAGTCCTTCAAAAGAAAGGTTTAGGGGTTTTTTAGGGGAAAACACACACAAACAAGCACAATACCTTTTCATTTCAAGAGGGCAGCAAATGAAACTTGGAATTATTTGTTTCAAACTATTTCTCACTCTATGATATTTAAACCCTGCAGCTTTTGACAGAGCACACTTTCATACATACCAGTTTTAAGTGTCCTGCAACATAGGGCTATAGTAAACATAATTTAAAAATAATTTACACTGAGAACAAAGGTTTGGTGTGTATAAATAATCTCAAGTGGATTTGCTTTTGCTTTAACATTATTACAACCACTTATAGAATAACTACCATTTACACAAGCTTAATGTTACATAAGCTTAACATATGTTAAGACCCAACTTCACTACAGACCCTTCTTCCCCACCCCTAACACCAAGTGGGGCGTGGGGATGGGGGCCTATGGTCAGTACATGATTGTTTCTCTCTGCTGCTCCTTCCTCCCCACACCTGTCCTCTGTTCAAGAGTATTGCTAGTCTGATGGCTGTGAGAGGTTTGGTTTTAAGTGAGGTATTAAAACAAGAGTGACTTTCGATTTATAAGCTTTGTGGGTGTAAGAGAGAGATCTTATACATCTCTGTATTAGACAACGTTTGATAGTAATTCACCAGAGGTTATCCATAACATCAGTGTCTGTGCTTTAGGCAGATATGGTGGCACAGGGGAATCAGGCAGGGTATTGCAAAAGAATGCTCACTATAAGAAATGAGATGAAGTGGAGAAAGGGGAAAATGAAAACAGAACATTAAAAATACTTCCTTACGGCAAGATCAGAGGCTGTGCAAATCCTCATGCTCCTTATGGTGAGAACATTACTGTCTGAACAACTGTATAATAAGCCCAGAATGCTAGTATCCTGGTTGGTAAAAATGACACCAGTAAGAACTGGCTTTTACTCAGTTCAGCTATATATGGTTGCAGGACCTACATTTCACATGACATTGGCATTACAGGGTACACCCTACAGGCAGGCCTTTTTGAGACAAACTTTAGTGCAATGTATTGCTAAAATCTTAGTACAGATTTAAGTAGATTTATATAATCTGCTTCTTATCTGTGTTAATCACACCAAGTTGAATACTTTGCAACACAGACTGTAGCACAACTTACAGATAGCTAGCTTGGGTTAACCTGTATTGAGTGACTTCAGCGGTTAGGGTCTGTTATTTTATGTAAATAACAGAGTCCAATTCTGTCTGCCACAGGGTTGGATTTCAGTGTTGAGTCCTGTGGGTCCTGGAAGTGCAGCCCTGTGACAACAGCAGCAATTCATGGTTACTCCTGTGACTGTCATTTGAGAACACAGGAAGAAGAAACAGCAGGGTAATTGTGGCACATTGGATGGACGGATTGATTTTCCAATAAAGTAAGTATCAGTGGAAGAAGATTTGAGGCAGCATCTCTCAAAACTGCGCACCAAATAGATATAATCAATAATGAAATTTATGTTTATGCCTGAAAAGAGAACTTTAATCTTCTGTTTTCCATTTATTTTGCTCAGAAATATGCTACCTCAAGCATCAGATTAACTGCTGACTTTGATTACTGGAAGAAGTTATACTTCTTAATGAAAAGAAACATTTATACAGCCTGATTGTTTACTGGGTGTTTGCAATAGAGTACAGTATTGAAGAGAATATTTTCCTCCTAATGAAATTATATCCTAAAAATAATCAAGAAAAAAACTATGTGTGTTTTTATAGTACTTGTTTAATGAATTTTTCAAAGCCTGTAAGGATAGTTAATAAAAATAAAGCTTACCTTGACCTTTCTGTCCAGTGAAAAAAATCAGGTTATCTTGTAAAGCTGAGTGGTGATTTGCCAGATGAAATTTCAATCTGAATTCATAGTAGAAGGTGATATTTGGGATTGTAGAGTAAGCCAGGAATGAGGTATAGCCAAAGACATCTGTGCCACTGAAACTTGGTTGACTAATATTAATAGCTGGATTAAAAAAATAAATTCAGTGTTAGAACAAATTCTTTGACATATCTATTTGCAAGCTCTATTTAATAGCCCTTTTAGAACTTAAAAACTAATAATTAATACTAACAGTTCATTACGTTGTAATATTTTACACACATGCAGATATAGTTTGGCTTTCCTCTGAGTGTAATCTTTTTATTTTTCAGCTCTTGTGAATAGGCTTATTTTACAAGGGAATTATTGGCAGCTACTGCCATCTCCTGGATTGTACGTTACATTGTTACAAACAGAAATACACTGCAATATTTACTCAAAACTCAGGTAGGCAAAAGAAAACAGACATTCTCCCATTAAAAGAAATGCCACCTCTGAAAGATGTGTCCCAATGGCTCTAATTATGAGCCTGCAAAAGCACACTCCCGTTAACATTGTGCCTAAGCCGCACATCACTCTGCCAGAGAACTGAAGCCTTTTATCAAATTTTTGTCCTTGATCTTGTTGTGTCTCTCTGTCAGTCATGCCATTCATCATTGTCCTCTTCTACATTCCCAGTACTGAACAAGTAATAAGGTATGATATGTCCCATTGCCTCACAAACACATAATGACAAATTATCACGTTATATAAATATATTAATATGGTTGGCTCTCTATTTCCCTAATTTGTATACCTTATCAGAGTTGAGCACAGAAGTGGGAGGTAAAAAAAAAAACAAACTATAGTTTGAAAACAATCTTAACAAAGAGGAGAAAATAAAGTGACAAAGAAAAAAGAGAATAATAATTTCATTATCTTTGGATTTTCTGTTATGAGTTAATGTTCCTTTCAGAGTTCACAGCTAATGTATCTTGAATCACAGCTTTACAATACATTGTAAAACACAAGACAGATGAAAGGGACAGAAAGAGATGAAGATTTCAGGCTACAGAATTACAATTGTATAATCCACTTTTTAATATTATCATTGTCTAACTGTGAATAGTTATCAGTTCAGCATCTGGCTTTGGGATTAGCAGCCATATACACAGTATGATGAGTATAATTTAGTCCTCCTAAATACCAGCTCACATATTTGCAGAGACAATGTTGAAAAAGGAATGGAAATCACTACCAAGCATTGTATTTTCCAGTCTTCCAAGATGTGGTGGGCTGCGGTCAGTCCATCATACGTTGGATATGCCGCTGCTTCCCCCTAAGCTGGGGAGAATTCCCCACACTCTTCCTCTGCTCTAGGATAGGGTCCCTCTCACAGGAGATCGTTCTCTGTGAACTTCTCCAACATAAGTAAGTCCTTCCCATTTGAACTGGATTGG
Source organism: Nymphicus hollandicus (assembly GCA_009823435.2). NCBI lineage: Eukaryota > Metazoa > Chordata > Aves > Psittaciformes > Cacatuidae > Nymphicus > Nymphicus hollandicus. The sequence continues at coordinate 38,990 of WTXV02061133.1, forward strand.
CCCTAGAACTGAACCTGGAGGAACACTTCTGGTGATTAGTTGCCTGTCAGATGTAGCCCATTCACTACAATTGTTTGAGCTCTGCCCTTCAGTCAGATCTTGACCCAGAGCACCATGTAGCTGCTCATCCCACAGTTGGACAACATCTTCAGACAGATGCTGTGAGGAACAATGTCAAAAGCTGTACTAAAATTCTTCCCTCATGCCCTTTTTTTTGGATTTGAATAACATTCCAGTCAGCAGAGATCTCCCCAGGCTCCCAAGACCTTTAGTAGATAATCAAGAGAGGCCCTACTGTAACATTCTCTAGTTCCTTCCAAATTCTGGGATGAATCCCATCAGGCACCACAGACTTGTGAACATTTAGCTGAAATAACTGGTCTCACAATTTCAGTGTCCACAAATGGAAAATCACTGTTCCCGTGCTTCTTGTCCTCCAAATCAGGGGACTGGGCAGCCCAAAGTCTGTCAGTCTTATTAAAAACTGATGTAAAAAAACATATTGAATGCCTATGCTTTTTCTTCATCCCTATTAATCAGATGACCATCTTCAACAAGTATCAGTCCAGTGTTTTCTTTAGACCTATTCTTGCTATTAACATACTCAAAAAAAGTGCCCTTCTTGTTATCTGACACAACACTAGGCAATTTCTACTAATCGAACTTTGGCCTTTTGTGTCTTCTCCCTGCATAAATGAACCGCAGCTCTGTACTCTTCCTGAGAAGCCTGACCTTACTTCCAGAGATCATATGGTTTCTTTTTCCTCTTGAGCTCCATGAGGAGTTCCCTGTTCAGGCAAGCTGGTTTTCTTCCTCGCTTGCTCAACTTGCAACACAGTGGAATTGTATGCTCCTGTGTATTTAGTTCACATGTTTTGCTAGTTCTACATTAATGATGTTTTCTTTAAGAGGCAATCCAATTTCCTTATGGGAAACTCTGGGAAGTGCAAGGAGGAAAAGGTAAGTGGTGCTGGAGCTGCAGAGCAGAGAGCAGAGAGCAGAGAGCAGAGAGCAGAGAGCAGAGAGCAGAGAGCAGAGAGCAGAGAGCAGAGAGCAGAGAGCAG
>WTXV02061133.1:40153-57225 GCA_009823435.2 Nymphicus hollandicus
AGCAGAGAAGTGCTGTGCCATGCCAGCTGAGGTGGCAGTAGAAGACTCTTGATGTCTGGAAAACTATTGTATGAGGAATTAGTGATCCACATAATGGATAATTCAGGTTGTATGCCTTCCCCTCCACGTCCACAGTAAATACTTATGTTCCTTGTACTTGTTTTGTGGCATCAGTAGTCATGGAGCCATGGGCCCATTAACTTAGCTTATTTCTTGTAACTTGTACTCCTGATCTGAAATAATAAAAGTGATTTCATTGCTCAAGGATGAAAATATGAATCTGAAAAACTGGTAATACAGCAGTGACATTAATAGCATGTGAGTGTGCCTATGTGTGTTTTGTACAATTTTTATGACATTCCTCACTTGAAGGGGAGGGCGAAATTGAAAGCCAGCTAAAAGCAAATGACCCAGAAAATAAATTCTCTTGAACAGGAAGAGCAGCAACCCTGACCAGCATTCCCCAAAGTCTCTTTCCACTGACCAGAAACCTTGCAATGCGTTTTTTTTTTTTTATCTGAGGAAATTCCCTTTGGGCATCTGCTGCCACTGAAGTGCACAATTTAGTCTGCAGACCCAAACAAGTCTGAAGGTGACATTGTGTGCCAGACATAGCTGCACAGAAGCAATTCACTTGTAGGCTGATTTTCACTCTTCAGAGCTTGGAGCAAGTGACTATCCCCACTTCAGCACTTGGAAATTAATTTTATACATGGGGGAATACATCCTACAGAAAACCTCCTGGAAATCTTTGCAGTGTGAAGCATTACCATAAATGCTGCTCAGAAAAGTTTCAAGAAAGGTACTTAAAGATTGCTGTGAATGCGTGCTGTCGATGGCCCTTCTGAGTGTGTGTTTATTAAACACAGTGTCACAGTTAGGACTCCATTTTAGTGAAACTAAACCACTGAAGTTTGGTCTAAAACACCAGAATTGACACAATTACTCATCTTAGCAATGCACATTTCTTTGAAATATTTCTACTTTAAATTTACCTTTGTGCTTACAAAGTGCCTGCTCTTGAAACCTGGCTTAACAAAATGCTTCATCTTATGACCAACAGCTTTCCAGAAGGGCCCAGTTTCTTGTGTAATGTATAATTAACAACAAAATCAAGAGTTTAGAAGTCCAAGTGTTCATTTCCATTCCTGGTGATTTAACCATTTCTGCTTCACTCACATTTAGAAGGCCATCACAACTCTGCAATACAACGATATCTTGATATTTCCCCTCTAAAATTTTCCTTGCACTCAGATATTGCAAACATACTGGCCTTATATATTACAGACCATACCAGTTTCCTGTACCAAACAGGGAATGCCCTCAGTCTGTACCTAGGGCTTAAAAAAATAGAAAAAAGACATACAGGCTGACTACAGAGATGGCAGAAATTGAACAATTCTTTCTTTTTTCAATTCTTGAGGAGCAAGAACAGTGTCCTAAACTTTGCTTATTTTGGTGAGATAAAACAATAGAATTTTAGTATTTTAATTTCATTGAAACTATTTGACTTTTAACAACAGTGATTTGGACACATTTCTATTCAAATCATTATAATTAGAGTTCAACTTTATTTTAAAAGAATTGAAGTATGGTGATCTGGACATCTCTCTAACTGTCTGTGCTCAAGTTTTGTCTTTAGATCAACCAAATAATTACAGATGTTCATTTAAGTCTTAAAGTTTATGAAATGACAAATTTCCCTGGATGACTGGCACTTTAGTGCTAATCTAATCCTCACTTCAGTAATGAGTTGTTGATATGTCTTCCTGACCAACTTCAAAAGCAGAAATATTAAATGTATAGGAAGTATTTTAACAAGCATTTTACAGAAAAAAAAAATGTTCATAACACTGCTGGAGAATGTGTGTTCTGTATTAATTTGGTCTGAAATGGTGTTATTTGTAAACACTTTCATTCAGCAGTGTGACCCTAAAGACTGGAGGAGATTTACAATCTGCAAGAAACACAGTGCAAGCAACTTGTTACTAAATTAAGTATAAAAGAAAATTTATCAGAATGGGGCTTGAATGTTGACAGCTTTCATACAAAACTACTAAAAAGCCAGAGCTAATAACTGGTCTCAGTTTAAATGATGTAGATCCCTTTCTGTACGGCTTAAAAAGCCAAAGTCACTTTGGAAATTGAGTCAAGTTGCCCATGTAGGCACAGTCTCTGTTCCAAATTGTTGCATACTGATGATGTTAATTGCTAAATATTTCCTGTTTTCTATTTTAGTAAGCAACTAAATTCTTGTTTCAGGCAACTGCATCCCTTTGAGTTGAAAGTCATGGGGGCATTTAGCTCCTCAAATCAAGAGTGTTTGGTTATGTGATAAATGCTTGCCCCCCCCCCCCCCAAGCAGCACAGAGACAATGGCAGGTGGTGGAACTCAATTATGACTTTGCCCCAGCTACTCCCAGCCCTATCCCAGGAACCATCAGGCCACCACAGGTCCACCTCCACAATCCCAGAGGAGCACAGAGTCCAAAGGCAGGTGGGAACCCAAATTAAGGATTCAGAGGAAGAGATACCCTACCTGGGCCCCTCCCAGGGGTGTCCCAAGAGGCCCTCAGCCCTAGTGTCCAGCTGTGACACTCACCATGACAAGTCAGCACTGGAGCACCTTTTAAACAGTGCAGTGTAACTGCCATGGAGTCGGGGACATATTATGGGATGCAGGTGAAGAGCATTTTGGAACAACACAGTATTTATGGATGTCTAAGGGGAAGCCAAAGGTGGGAAGAAGGAGGGAATTAGGTGATTTGGGAGGAATGAATGGGGGAAAATAGAGGGATACAGGAACAAAAGGGCCATGAAAACAGTTGGCTGGTCAGTATGTTTGTCTGGCCATGTTCTTCCTCTGATCAACACAGCCTGTTCTCTCTCCTAACTTTTATTATCATTCCCTGGGGCTACTGACCCATTCATTACGCCTTAGCTATGTAGCTTCTTGAGAGAGATTTCAATATATAATCATCAACTTGCAGTTATAACAACATGGTCATCTAGTAATAAAAGCAAGAAAAGATGTGTAGTGAGAGATAAGGTACTTGATTATACATATTTGGAAAAATGGACATATTTTTAGGAAGCTTTTCTTGATGTCTGAAACAAGCATAGGGTAACTAAGATAAACTCAGAGCAATTGTTACGAGCCTGTTCAGACTGCTGTATGATCCATCTGCTTCAGAAATAGAAGAAAAATTTTCACTAGTCCCAGAAGCTTGTCTGTTTTTCCTTATTTATATAGGTTTTGCCTCACTTGTCATATTTATGGTAGCCCTACAGTTTTCTCACTTTTAGAATGTTGTGGGTTCCCATAAAATGATGTATTTTTAACTTGTTATGCCAAGCACTTTGGTTTTGTTTTTATTTTTCCCCACATTTAATAGTGGCATAGATTTATTATCACTTTTTCTTACATACGCAGAGAGATTGATGTAGTTAGAGTGTCTTCTAACTCTTAACAGATGGTAATCGGAGCTCTGATATGTGCAAGTTCTGTAGCAGCAGGTTAATTTGTGGCTCTGTTCATGTCTTTATTTAGCTTTACTTTGTCTTTTGTAAACAATATCTGTTGGTAGGAGCAACAATGCTGGCTTGAAGTCTGCAGTTCTATTTGGTACATTTGCTATATTAATTTTATAAAATAATCACTGTAACTTGCACATTTCTTGTTGATGAAGTCCAAGCAGTATTCAATAAGCATTTAGGAGAAACAAGTTTTCCTTCAGTGTTTTAGACACAAAGTAGTATGCACTTGGTTACAAATCTTAATAGCAGAGACGGTATTTTTGTATACCTTAAACAGGAGATAATTCATTGAAAATCTGTGCACCTAGACTTTAAATTTTATGGACCATTTCTTTCTAGCAAGTTTATTACCTGGGCCATTCATTTTGTTATAGTAAACAATTAAATTTGTGTTCTGTTTCTAATGTAATTTGTATTGTTCTACCATTGTAATTAGACAATCTATCACTGTCTTCAAAACACCTCACCAAATGTATGGCTTTGATGCTGCTAGAGGGATCCCTAAGGCTGCACCCAGACTTCACTGTATTGGGCTGTTTCTTCACTCTTTGTTCAGTTTTAGCATATGTGATAAAAAGGCTTTTTTTGCAGCTCATTTTAAGTTTCAGTGTAAAGTCCAGCTTAACAAGACTTCTGTCTGTGATCAGTTAATTTCTATTTCTTCTAAACTCTTAAGACACAGTTCAATAGAATAAATATTTATATTTCAATATTTTTTTGTGTTGTGGGCTAAGTGACCCTAGATTTATACTCTGCTCTACAAAGCTGGGTGCTCTTCCCCATTTTGTTTGCTTACAGGGATGATCCAGAAAGTTTTCCCTTTCCATTCAAAAAAAATTAATTCTTTCTATAGCTTCAAAGCCTTCAGCTCTGTAGTCTAATCAAACTAATGATTTTCAATTTGGGCTCCATCAATTTTTATTCTCTCTCAATTTAGAGACAGCTAACTACAAAGAGTTGCAAAGAGCCTCATTGAGCTACTACAGGGAAAAAGCGTTAGATGATACTCAGTGTTGACAGATGTAAATTGAGGTAGATTACACAAACAGTCCAAGCCTTACATAGAGAATTGTGGGATCTAAACTTGCCATCAGTATTCAAAGAAAAAGGTGTTAGTAATTTTAATAAGCAGTTTCATGAAAAACACCAGTGTACTCATAAAAGGAAATAGACTGGAAGAAATGTTTAAGAAAAGGACATAAAGTAAACCAGAAAGATGTCTAACAGCGCTATATAAACCAGTGGCATTATCACACCTTGAGTATTGCAGTCAGATCTGAACCCTCATTTTAAAGAAGATGCAGTGGCACTGAGAAGGAACAAAGAAAGGAAGCCTTGATGACTAAAATGACAGCATTTCTGGTGTCCCAAAAATAATGAATCTACTTGAACTATTCAGAAATAATTTCGGGAGGGTTATAATATGGGTATATATAAAATCAGGAGAGGCATGGAGAAGGTGAACAGGGAAGCATTTATAAAACAAAACAACTCTGAAACATCTCACACAGAAGCTTGAGGCATTAATGCCATTAGTAATTGGAGCAGTTAAGCAAACAAATGGAAGTACTTCTGCACAAGCTATATACTTAAGCTCTGGAGCTTTTGCCGCAGGACGTTGTGTATCAAGTTTATGGACTCAAAGACCAATTAGAGAAGTACATGGAAGAAAATAAATCTATCAAAGGCTATGCCAGGTACCAACCCCTGCACAGAAAACCCCAATGTCTTGTGATACCACAAGTTAAGAAAGATTACCAAGCAAGCATCATACATGTTTCATACACTTGTCTACATATTCACTACTGGCTATCAATTATCAGGGTTAGGTGAAAACTTGGATAAAACAAACATTCATCTGCTGAAAATTCTGGAAATTAAAATTTTAAATAAGAGGTGAAGATGTATATGATATTAAGAAAAACACAATGTAGATTTTGATCCAATCTCAACATTGCTTAATACTTATTTTGAAAAGCACTTCATATGAGCTGCTAAATCAGTTCAGAACCAATGATTATTTTCGATAAGCATATTTTTCAATCATTACTTCTTACTGCATTATTAGGGGAAAAGAAAACCTTGGATGCTCACACACAGGAATTTCTGACCTAGAACAATCATTATAATCAGTGCTTGAGGAACAAAAGCCATTCATTTGATAATATTAGTCAAAATGACCTATTTACTTAGCTTTATTAATTTATCTTCATCCTGTCTCCTGTTTCATACCAACGCACTTGGTAAATTTTAATTTGTTCCTCTTTTTGACCTAAGAAATTAATCAAATTTTAGCACCTGCTGGTATTTTTACAATCCAGAAAATATTATTTATACACTCTTTTAATTTACAAAATGTACAAAGTACTGCTTCCCTAAGTAGAGGAAAATACAAACTACAGGAAAAATTAATTTCTCCAAAGGAGCTCTCAGTCAAATCTCTCAGCTTCTTTCCAGGTAAATTACTAAAACATCAGACACTATCTGTTTTTTCGCAGCTTGTCTACTCTTAGATTCTTTGACCCTCTGTCTTCCTTTCTCTGGTCAACACTTTTATGAAACAACAGGCAGCAAGGGTGCTCAGCTCAGACATTTTTTTGCATGTGATTGGATTTTGGTCTTTGTTTGTAGGTGGGAAGCTGGTCACTTTCAGTGTTTTGCCTTCAAAATAGTTGGCTTGTTTCTTATACATTTTCTATGAATGATAGAAACTATCACCTATGTATAAAGAAAATGGTTCTTACCGTCACTGCAGAGGATGCCAGATCTTCCGTACGGACAAAGGCAAACGGCATCTCGCCTGGACTTTGGAAAACATGTAGCACCATTTCCACATGGATTTTCTTCACAAGTTGCAAACTGGCAGAGTTTTCCAGAGTAGAGTTTAGGGCATTCACAAAACCAATTTTCTGCATCACTGACAAATTTAAATGAAAAACAAAAAAACATGAATAAGTACCAAAATGCCTTAAAAAACCCAGGATGTGTTTTATGCTCACAGAAAATCAGTGACATTTGACTTATGGTTGAAATATATTTCTTTTTTTCTTTGGTTGGTTTTTTGCTTGTGTACTTGGCATTAGAGATGCAAAAATGCTTTATGGCATATGGGTGACTTGACTTGAGAGATTTTTTTGGGTTTAATTTTATATTTTGATTTATCTTTCCTTTCCTGGTAAGATATATGGCTTTTAGCATGTATTGTTATTTATGCTGCTGCTTTCATAACACAGTTGAAATAAGTGCTACAGAAAAATAGCTCTCCTATTATGGCTGAAAAAAGGAAAGAAAGTGAAAACAAAAATTATCCAGCTACTAGCTTACTTTGCAAATGGAAACATCATTTGTACATTCAGCTATTACATATAGCTTGTGACAACACAGTAGGATGTAAAGAACTAAAATATGAATACTTACAGTAGTGATTACATTGAAGTTGAACCAGAATAAACAGGTAATATCTCTGCTTTCATATATTTTGTGTTCTCAGTCATAGACAGAATATTAGAATAGGCAAGGGAAAGAATAAGTTGGAATCAGTCTTGAGAGGTGATAAAAATATATGTTTAGAAATGTGCATATTCTGTTTGTATGAATTACCTGGTATTTAGTATACAAAGATAGCACAATAGCAGATATGGTAGGAAAACCAAAATAAGATATGAAAAGCAGGAGTGTAAGACATTTTTACCTATCACTTATTATAAATACAATTTCATTAAAGGTCTTATTTCTTTTTCCCCTTGTTTAATGACTGAAATTAGATGACAGCTAGATAGGTCAGTTCATGCTATTACTACACATCCTCAGTATTGAATAGAAACATGTCTGTCTTATACTTGATAAGGTCACATGTGCCTCTGGGTAAGAATACAGAAGACATGATGTGAGCTGTATCAAACCACAGTCTTTGTGTTTGTCCAGATAATAGCATAATGATTAGGATGTTCAGTGATAAAATGTCAAATACACGTGATTTCTTAAAATCTTGAGACTGCTTATAATATCCATGCAATCAGGTTGGAGAAAATAATCTGGAGCTGAGAGAACCCCTGTATTTTTAAAAAGAAGGAAATAAATAAGTCTTGTGACAGCCTTTGTGCATAGCAATTGATGAGTGTATTTCTAAACTGACCACCTGCAGTTCTGGGGAGAGAGGATCTCGGCTGGAGAGTCTACCAGAATGAATCTCATGAATAATGCCTCCAGACACCTTTGCAAAAGAAAATTACTATCAGCTGCAATAATAAATTTCTGTGTGTAGCCTATTCTATTTATAGATCTGCTGCAGATACCAGGAGAGGAATGTAAATGAGATCCTGGATTGCTTTTGTTCGCGCAGCATCAAGAAGCCTGATTTCTATGGTTTTAATATCAGCATTACACAGTTCAGCTAATTAAAAAAGAAACAATAAACTGAATTCTTCCTGGAAATCTACAATTGATGGTGATGATCACTAAATCATCAAATGTGTTTCTGTTTGTTTATAAAAGAGAAGACAGATCATCTCTGCTGACTGCCAAAATGCATAGACTTTAGTTTCCATCTTTAGAAAAACAATTTTCATGCATTCTTCTATTGAGCCATATATGTCACCATTGGCCATTTCTTTTTATAGCCTTCCTTTTCCTATTGTAGAGAACATTAAAAATAACAGCTCTCATAGCAAACTGTGAGGAGTTATTGTTATCAAAATGAGCAATGTTCTAACAGTTCACTATTGATGCCATAACACCCTAATAACAAAGAGTGATTCTTAATTGGCAAAAACAACAGTTTTTAAAAAGTTCTACAAAGTAATACAATACTTGTAAATATAACAGCTAGCCATAGAGAAAAAGTATCCCAGCACACAAAGTCCAAAATGACTTACTATTCTCTCTCAAAGCATTCTGTCACTGTACTTATAAAGAAAAGGACAAGATTTCCCATATTCTGCTGAATTAATCTCTGCTGCAAGAAACACATAAATGCTCGAATGACCATGGACTTCTCTCTTCCTGAGTGGATTTCACTATTTCATGATCCTGCTATCCTTTATAAATGCAAGAAGCAAATGATAGGGGATAGCAAATCAGAACTGATTTGCTGTCAAGTCAGAACTGAAGTAATATCTTTTGCCTATGTTGTACCTGTGAATGCTCCAAGAAAAAGTTATTGGGTCATTACATACATGAGCTGAAAAAAGTGAATAATGTGTGAAAGAAACAAGAAAAATATCAAGAATTTTGAGGCTGCAAAATTAGAAATAAATTTGGAATGTTTTTCTGAAATGTGTTATATATCTACACTAACGTTTGAGTTCAGATGCAAAGAGATCTGAAAGAGATTTGAAGAAAACCTCTCTGTTGTCCCCAGTTGAAATGCCTTCATTCACATTGTGGAGAGGTCTCAAGAGTACGTGAACTCAATTTCTTTCAGATGAACCTGCACCAGAAGATTTTCTTACACCTCAGCTACTCCAGCTGCTAGTGGGCATTCAGTCCATGGGGCCAGACCAGGTCCAGTGTGAGTTAAAGCTCCTTGAAACATGAATAATGGGGATGTTGGGTCCTTAGAAGTAATTGATATGCCCTGTAAATCTATTCCAATTGAACTACAGTATCTGCTAATATGGATACATATTTATATGCCACCAAAAGAAAATCAGGTAACCATGGTGTAGGTTATATACCAAAAAATACTTAGATTTTAAACTGAAGTATTGAAGAACTCCAGAAGCAGATACAGAAAAAACCTAATCATTCAGAGTCATATGAAGGAAGAATGATACAAACAGTGTGAGAAAATGGGAGAAGAGACAGAAATAGTGAAGAAAAGATAAGAACAACACTCCTAGGGCACCATCACCTCATGTCACCAGACATGATATATAAAGAGAAAGGTGCAGGGAAGATGAACTGTTCTCTGAACAACTCTGAAATGGTAAGGAATGCACTTCTTTTCATTACCATTAACCATGTTAAAATATCCCTTTGATCTTCAGTCTAGACATTAGCTTGGAAAGAAAATAATCAAGAAGACTTTGCACGGTACAACATGATGTTGGTAATGCCATCAAATTCTTCTCCTTGAATCAGTATGACAACAGTGACCTGATTTAATGAAATCAAAGTTTTGTGCAAGATTGACAGCTTTGGGATGCCAACACGGGTTTTGATCACTTCCTGTTTTAAAATATTGCATAATAAGGGGAGACTGGATTGTAACACATTAATAATACAGTTACAGCTGTATTTAATCACAGTTTTTTGCATAATTTGAACTCTGGTGATACAGTGCTGTGGTTTTCCAAAGCAGTCTATAACTTTCTATATGCTTGTGCTTTTTCCATCTCTGAAGTGGGAGCACTATATTCTGCCATTCCCACTGAAAGCACTGTACATGCCATTGTTACAGTCACATATGAGAGGGCTCCCCTGAAAGGCATCCCACTCCACACCCTTTAATCATGACAGTGCTAAGCTGAGAATGTAAAAAACTATGTGCTGGAGTGGGTTCAGTATTTAACTACAGAAGTTCTTTTTGTGCTCTCACTATATTGTATGGGACAGTTATGGAAGTTGGAGGAAAGAGCTTCCCAAGCTTCTTCAGTTAATAAATAGTAGGTATAATTTGGTTTATTTTACAGTTGTTGTTACTATTTATTACTAGCGCCATTTTGTTTTAAATAACTAGAAACGGAAAGGAGCATCATAGTTTATCACTTTAGACTTTAAGTTGAATTACACTTCATGAAAAGATTCATTAAATCTCCGTATAGAAAAATATCAGGGTAATGTAAAGGTGATTAGGATCTTCCTTTGAAAGCTTTGTGTAATAGCCAAATCCACAGAAACTCATTGCTGCCAGAAGGATAATCTTATCTCAGCAATAATCTTAAAAATATTAAAGGACAATATATAAAGGAAGCATTTCTTCCTTGTGAACAGCAGGTGTTTTTCTATAATATAATACATCTGCCAATCTTTCCTTGTATTATACAGAGCCCAGAAATCATCTCAACCTTCCTGCTGCTTTAGTACTTTCAACCAGGTTTCCTCAATTACAGTATCTTCTCTAGATCTGAATGCTTTTGTTAGCTTTACTGTTTTGGATCCTTTTTTCCCCCTATCAGGAATTATTACTCTGAAAGCTCCGGTTATTGCCTTTATTTTTTTTTTTTTTTTCACTGAAAGCACTAATGTATTGGGTTTGTGCGGCCAGGTTTTGGTGGGGGGAGAGAGGGGTGGGGTGACTACAGGGGTGGCTTCAGTGAAAAGCTGCTAGAAGCTTCCCCGGTGTCTGACAGAGCCAATGCCAGTGGGCTAAAAGATGGGCCCACTGCCAGCAAAGACTGAGCCCTTCAGTGACAGTGGTGGTGCCTCTGGGATAATGTGTTTAAGAAGGGAAGAATGTTAATGTGCAGGAGAAACTGCAGCCAGAGAGAGGAGTGAGACTATGTGTCAGAAACAACTCTGCAGACACCAAGGTCAGTGCAGAAAGAGGGCAGGAGCTGCTCCAGATGCCAGAGCAGAGATTCCCCTGCAGCCCGTGGTGCAGCCCATGGTGGGCCACGGTGGAGCAGATTTCCACCTGCAGCCCATGAAGGACCCCACACCAGAGCAACGGGATGCCCGAAGTAGGCTGTGATCCTGTGGGAAGCCTGTGCTGGAGCAGGCTCCTGGCAGGACCTGTGGCCCCGTGGAAAGAGGAGCCCACGCTGGAGCAGGTTTGCTGCAGGACATGTGACCCCACAGGGGACTCACGACCCCACAGGGGACTCACACTGGAACAGTCTGTGAAGAACTTCAGCCTGTGTGAAGGACTTACATTGGTGAAGTTTGTAGAGAACTCCCATGGGAGGGACACCACACTGGAGCAGAGGAAGGAGCAGCAGGGACAAAGTGTGATGAACTGACTTCAAGCCACATTCCCTGTCCCCTGAGATGCTGGAGGGGAAGAGGTTCAGAAAATCAGGAGTAATTCTGAGCCAGAAAGAAGGGAGGGGTGGCAGAAGGTGTTTCTAAGATTTAGTTTTTTAGTTTCTCATTACCCTATTCTGATTTGATTGGTAATAAATTAATTTCCCCAAGTCAAGTCTGTTTTGCCCATGACGGTAATTGCTGACTGATCTCTCCCTCTCTTTATCTCAACCCATGAGCCTTTCATTATATTTTCACTCCCTTGTCCAGCTGAGGAGGGGAGTGATAAAGCAGCTTTGGTGGGCACCTGGTGTCCAGTCAGGCTCAGCCCACCACAGCTGTCTCTTTATACTACCACTGACAGGCTCTTTCTAAACCAAGTCTAAATCACTTGTGAACTATATCAGTTTTGAAAACTCCTAGGGAAAATATTTCCAGATTGGTTAAATGCACTCATGGAAAAATGTTTTTGCTTTAATTTTTCTTTGAGACAGGCTTATACTCAGAGCTATACTAGTTCTAACATGGACTAAACAGGTTGTCCCATTTAAAAGGTATTTCCAAATTCTTTGATCCAGATTAAAAGTATTGGAGTGGGAAGGTTCAAATTCCACTTCAAAAAGGAGAACAGGAGTGACAAAAAGGTTCCAATATGTTGCTTGCCTGCTGCCAACATGCAAGAAATAGACCACTGTGTACAAAACAGTTCAGCTCAAACAGAAAATTAATTTTTAGGACCTTGAAAGATGTCATTACTTTCAGGAATTTAGGATACTATGATTCTATGGTTGTTTTATTTAGGAATGTATACATTCAAGTATCTAACACAGTGCTATCTAACTTTTCAGGATCAAGAAGCATCTTCTGGAGTCTTTTGTAAACCCTATTTAACCTCTATTTTCCACTCAGATGGTGAATACACAGGTGATTCCCCACCATATGGAGGATACACATCCATTAAAAAGTATGATGCTTAAAAAGTCCTGTCCTCTAATGTGACAATTATGACCATTCCTGTCACACAAGAGGATACATAAGTGTGGTATCAAGCACTTCTGGACACATAACACTTAATGGTGCATGGTTAAAGATCCCTCAGGAAAAAGTACAGCAAGCAGTGGTTGGTTAGAACAATTTATGTGGGCAGAAATCCATTCCCTGGCCACATCTAGGAACAGAAATAATGGTCAATCAGGCTGGGTCCATCTCAAGGGCTGCAATTAACACTGACACTACTCCTTTCCCCAATATCCTCAATCTTTCCAGTTAATCTACATTTTCTCTTTCCTTGTGTTGGATGGGACAAATAGAAAATAGATAATATAATCTGCTAAAATGTATTTATAAAAAAGAAATGAAAAAGATTAAAAAGTTGAAAGGCTATGATTTTGATAATAAAAAAATAGCACTATATGAAATGTGATTAGGGAAATACATAAACATTTTAAAGAGTGATCTCCATCTCTCACTGAAATCACATGCTGCCTAACTTCTGTTTGTCCTTTGAAAATCTCTCATAATTCCTTATAATAGAAAGTTTCCAGTTGCTCCCAGCAGTCCCTAGAGCTCTGAACAGCCTTTTCTCCAATATATCTACTATTTGCAGCAGGACTCATGACCACCATATTCAAAGTAGTGACACCGAACATGGGTGTGCAGCATATTGCTTGTTGCACTGTTTTCATTAAACATGGATTGTATACTGTTACTCATTTCTGTTAGAATTTTAAAACAATCTTTTAGCACAAAACCATTCATTACTTCAATATTAGATGAATTTATAGGTTGCAGAACTATGTAACTTAGTAATTTCCAAGGTTTCAAAGTCTTGTCATAGTGAACTGCAGTTTGCTACACTGATCATGAGGAGCTTGCCCTCAAGAGGTCAGATAAGCCAGACAGTCTGGTTTATTTGCAGCAAAAAGTAAATGATTACCTTGAAAAAGTAAATTACATGAGAATTTATGTTAGAGAAAAACAACACAACATCATTAGCAGTACTGTCTTTTGCTTCCAGACTTCCTTCAGAGGAACAAGTCAGTTGTTCTTCCTTGACATCACAATGCTGATCCATTTCATTACATTTATGTAGAAGAATATAATGAAGTTACTCTATCAGTCTCCTGTACAGGCTATCCTATCTTGAAGACTTCAGGGGAATGGAAATAAGCTGCTCTTTTAAAGAAGACACTTGAATTTACAAACATGTGGCTAAAATAACCCAAATTCAGACTGGAAATATATACGTAAACATTTACATTTAAGCATATCAGTGTTTAGAGTAGTATCTATGAGATAAGGGCTTTAACAAATCTTTAACTGATATAAAATATAGTTGATTATAAACATTTATTATTAATTTTTCAACTGCACTATTTAAAATGTAAAATCAATGATTATAGGATGAGCAAATTCTTTTCAAATCTCACTTTCCATTTGTATATACACTACCATTTATTTTTAAAGGTGTCAAGGAGATGAATAACTGAACTGTTTTAAAATACGTTACTATTAATAATCTTTTAATTTTATAAACAGCAATAAAATTCATGTCAGTGGTATTTGTGAGAAGGGCACCTCTGGCAGAAATTTTTGCTAATGCCACTGAAATGGAATATCTTCACTGGGATTGAATCTGCTCTGTGATTGTAAAGAAAGCCGAGTAAGAGCAGTTTGTGTTGCAGATGCCATATTGAGTCTCCAAGATTTTACTGAGCACAACATTTTTTTCTGGCAAAAATTTCTGTAACTCTGATGGCTATCCTTAAATATATTTTCTGTGTGATATAATTCTGTCTTTTAGTATAATCTAAGACTGTGTTTATGTTTAAGGTATCATTTATGTGTTTTCTGTGTTCCAGCAATTAGATTTATGATAGTCTAGAAATTGCAGTACTGGAAGAATGGAGTGATTCATTACTAGGGTGTTTCTATGGTAAGCTTTTCCACTACTGTAAATGTTCAGCTCCACAGGTGGTAGCTGTGGCAGCATCACTTGTGCAGAGAGAACGCCATGCAGCTTCTGATGTTTTAAGGAAGGCTATTTTTTTTTATTGCTAAAAGCAGTCCTATACAGCATGATACTTATATATGGTAATAATTACAGTTTCTATTAAAGACTAACACATGCACAGTGAAAGTCTCTGTAATAAATGCTAAAAATGGAAAAAAAGAAGGTATTATAGATTGACTTAGTAAACAAAGAACATCTGAAGCTGTACAAGTAAAAGTTATAAGCAGAAGACACTTAAAAAGTGGCTGATATGACTTTAAAAGGTCTATAACATATGAAATGTAAGATTTTGGTATATTTGTCCATTTTATCTAAGGATAACCTTTAGCTCCAAAGTAGAGGATTTATGCTTCAAACAGACAAACTAATCTAGTTTACACAGAACTCCATAAATCTCAAATTTTAGGTAAGACAAGAAAAAACATAGCTTTTATGGAGCCCCTTTAGCACTCTATTTGTTATTTATCAAATATCATTTTGTATACATAGCTAAGCTGTGCTGCTGACATGATACAGTGAGATGCAAGGAGCACTAGAACTATGAATTCATCTAAGAACCACCAGCATAAATCGTAGAGGATCATGAACTGCATATTAATCACTCCTTCCTCATACGTCACCACCTGCCAGGGGATGGCCGGTAATGTGCTCTCTGATTCTTAAACAGTTGCCTGGAATAGTATTATGTCCTGTTTCATGAAGGTTAAGTATCCTGGAGGAAAGACATTGTCCTCTTACTAGCCAAGCTATTAAAGCCTCCTCCCCCATTCATCATCATTTCAACGAATACATTGCTCTGTAGTCACTGTGCTCCCCTGCCTGCCAGGGAACACAACCTCTGAAGAGCACAACACCCAGCATGTTCCTACCACCTGTCATATTGCAACAGCAGAGTTTTTCCAAATGCATGCTAGAGAGTCCATGAGAAAGCCCCAAAACACACTTTATTGCAGACATTCTGATGACAAGGAAAAAATTCCTTCACACTCTCCCAGAAGAAATTGGAGCAATGTTCACAGTGGCTCGCAGGATTCACAGCTGTGCTCTGACCTATGAATGAAAACGTGATCTCCCTGCAAAGGAGTTGTGGCTGATGGGGCAATATCATGCACTCTTTCTTTTCTGAGACATGAAAAAGAGCTGGTGATCTAGCCAAGTCATCTTTGACATGTCTTATTAACTCATGGGAGAAACTCAGAATCCTTTCTTCTTCCAGGCAGACAAAGCTGTATTCCCTTTTAGCTTACGTGACATGCATTCTTGAAATGGAAACTCTTTGCTTCTAAGACCTGTCCTGTGGCCAAGACACACTGACGCCAAGCTATGCCTCTTCACCTGAAACAGTACAGGGTAGCAGAGACACATGCCATTTTTATCTTTTGCTACTCTGGTGATGTTTCAAAAATTAACAATTTTGAAATGGTGTGAGTGGCAAAGAGAAAAGAGGTGTGAAGTGGAAAGCCTAGTTATTACACCCCATCACATTCAGCAGCAAGATAAAAGATCTTTTATTCCTCAAAATTGCAGAATGGTTGATGTTGGAAGGGACCAACCACTAAGGGTCATCAAGTCCAACCACTAAGGGTCATCAAGTCCAACCTCCCCGCTCAAGCAGGGTCACCTACAGCACATTGCTCAGGATTGTTTTCAGAAGGCTCTTGAATATCTCCAGGGACTCCACAACTCTGGGCAACCTTTTCCAATGCTCACCCTCCAGTAAGAAAGTTCTTCCTCACATTCAGGTGGAACTTCCTGTGTATTAGTTTATGCCCGTCGCCTCTTGTCCTATCACCTGACACCACCAAGAAAAGTCTGGCTCCACCCTCTTGACACCCTCCCTTCAGACACTTTCCATTGGTCTGATTCCCTGTCAACCATCTCTTCTCTAGGCTGAACAGGCCCAGCTCCCTCAGCCTTTCCACATATGAGGAAAGGGTCTGATGCTCCAGACCCTTAATCGTTCTAGTAGCCCTTTGCTGGACTTGCTCCAGGAGCTCCATGTCTCTCTTGTACTGGGGAGCCCAGGACTGAACACAGTACTGCAGGTAAGGCCTCACCAGGGCTGAGCAGAGAGGGAGTATTACCTCCCTCGACCTGCTGGTGATGGCCTTCCTAATCCACCTCAGGGTACCATTGGCCACAAGGGCATAATGCTGGCTCACGAACAACTTATCGTCCAACAGGACACCCAGGTCCTTCCATGCAGAGCTACATTCCAGCAGGTCAGCCTCCAGCCTGTGCTGGTGCATGGGGTTATTCCTCCCCTGTGCAGGACCCTGCGCTTGCTGTTGTTGAATTTCAAGACGTTCCTCCCTGCCCATCTCTCCAGCCTGTCTAGATCCTTCTGAATGACAGCACAGCACTCTGGGGTATCAGCCACTCCTCCCAGTTTTGTATCATCAGCAAACTTCATACAAAAATGTTTTCAATTAAAAAAGCTTATATTTTTAAAGCTAACTTTTCAATTATTATCCTATTGTTACTGTTGGAGGAGTCTCTGGCTAAGTGTGGATATGACCTGGTGCACAATCCCTGCTTTAAGCCAGACAGTGCTGAAGCATGGAACAGCTAGGCCTCGGTGAAGGGGGCAGGAGCCCTTTAAGTCACCTTAAGGCTC
>WTXV02061137.1:0-15453 GCA_009823435.2 Nymphicus hollandicus
CAAAAAAGCATGTTTTGTTTCTATACTTTGAATTTTATTATTACGTAACTAGCCTCTGTGGTATGACAAGTTCACATGGATTGGAGTATCTGTCCCTAAGCACAACTGATGAAACAATAAACACAGTAATGAAGAAATTTTCTTTACCCCAATATAATCTTTGCTTACAGAGGTTGTATCAACTTCTCAAAACTACCTCTAAAGACAAAGTATTTTTTGCCTATAAGCTTTACAACAGGCATGCTTTTCCATGTATAATACATTCTATTCTATAATATTCTTTATATTGGAAATCTGACAACAAAATATTTAGAGTTGCAACAAAATATTTAGTTTATTCTGAAGAAGTACAGATCCTTCAGCTTTGCTGTAGGTCTTATTCCTGCCAACACTTGAAAGAAGTTAACAGAGGCTTACAGCAGCATGTAACAGCATTCTGCACTTTGTTTATAAATGGGCAATGAGAGTTTGACGAGATTTCTTCAATATCACAAAAACTATGGTTCAATTAAAACAATCAATACAAAGTTTGCTGTGTAGAAATCAGCAGCTAGTTGAACATTGATTCCACTGGGCCAGGTGTTTATCCCAAGTTTCCTGATTTATATGTGGTATCTTAGCCTTAAAACTGTCTTTTGACCTTTACCAGTGATATATCACCATTTACACTTTCTGTGGCAGATTCAAGGAAAATCAGAACTAGTGTCATTGGTTTTGCAGTACATATATGAAATCAGAATTTACTGACCATTATTCGGTTTTCATCTAAGAGTTCCTTTCACATATTATCATCAAAAATTATATACGCTAATCTCACCTGCAACAGCTTCAACACACTTTCTTATTCATCCTCCACACACAGCAACCACATTTAGCATCTTATTGTAGTACTACACTGCCATCTTGTGGGTAGTAGAGAAAATGAGGATAAGTAATTTTACTAGTCCTTAGTTTCTGAGGTTTGGAGTTGGTTGTTTTGTCAATTTTTATTTTATTTGGGGGCTTTTATGTTTGGCTTTTGTGGGGGGTTTTTTGGCGTTTTCTTTTTTTTTGGGGGGGCAGGGTTTTTTTGTTGTTTTTTGTTTGGTTTTAACTGAAAATTTGTTACACTAAAAACAACAGAAAATGTATTAACGGTTCTCAAAACCCTTAGGTTTACCATATACATAAAATCTTAAGGATAAGCGTCTTACTGCACACCCATGGAATATTCTGTGCATCAAAAGTTTTGTCCCCATTGGCTAACATGCCAGACTAAATAAAGCTCAGCCAACTACTTGCTTTTCCCAGTATTTCTCTTGGAACAAAGATAGAATGGGACAGACGAGTTTGCTGCAGGATGCTCTAACCAACAGTGAGTATCAGAGCAAGACACCACCACAGGCAGCTTGGTATGAGCAATTTTTGAGTCCACAGACCAAAAATCCTTCATTCCAAGGTCCCAGTTTTCTACAGACAGTACTAAGCGTAAACCAGGTGTCATGACATGTTATGAAAAGCCTTGTTTTTTTAGTTTTTGTCAGTATTATACAAACATGCAAGAATTACTTTGTATCTTAACCCCCATATAAAAGCTACTACATTTAAAAAAAACACATAGCTTGAAACACATGTAAGAGTTCCAAATGTGTGTTCATAACTTGTTACTATGCTGCAATGACCTGATCCAGTTCAACCTAAACACTACATACAGAGGTTTTCAATTGTTTCATTTAAACTAAAACTTCATTGCAAAAACATCATTTTTTCAAATTACTAAACTGTCTGAAAATTTAGAGGAATTTTGCTGGTTGCCAGCTTTGCATATTCATCACAGCACCTGAAATCCTGTAAGGATTTAATTAGTTTACACTAAAATTAAACAAGGTTTTCTGAGGCAATCTCACACTCCTTTTATTTAGGGAAGACATATAAGAAACAGTCCAATTTGTCTTTCTGATTCAGGGGTGAACTTTTACCATTATCAGCTGGTAGAAAAGGGGAAGCTCAGAGACTGAAAATTGTTATTTACAGAATTCAAGTTTGAAATGCTGTAGTAGGTGGGGAGATACTCTTAATTTCCACCGAGGAATGTTCACAGGGTAACTGCAACTGGTTAATTACATGGCATTCTGTACACCCTCAGCTATCTGCTCGCTGCACTGGTCTGTAGCATGGAGGTACATTCTCATGGGATGAAAAATATAATTTTAGCTGGGTTTTAACTGCCCAGGAGACCAAAGGCAGCAATTCGACCACACTGACTTCAAACTAGCATCAGTTTCTGTGAGCTTCCATGGTGACTGTTCCTTATCACAGTAACCCACTGAAGTCAAACTGTCCCAAAATCTGTACTCCCTATCTGAACTGTTTAACAATGAAAGCAATAGTGGTTGCATAGACCTTGAAAAGGTATTTTACATTTTCTTTTTCACACATTTCATTAAACACACCATAGGGGGGATAGCTGTCTGAGCAGAGACATTCAAATCTTTCCCAGTCTTAACTTCCTGACAGTTACTACGTCCTCCCAGTCCCTGGGAACACACTTGGGAAGGTTCAGGATATCCAATGTCTCATTTTACACAGAATCTACTTTTGGTCTTCTCTGGTCTTTTTGGTCTCTCACCTAATGTTCTCCTGACCACACTGCCAAACAAGCAACTCCCCTCCAAAGTTCTAAGTACAACACCAGGTAGCACACTATCGATTTCTCAGCCTAGCAAAGAAAATTGGCTTCACTAGTATGAACAAGTTCAAAACCCTTGGAGTACACAAACTTGTAGGATGTTTCCTTGAAACTAATACTATTCGAGTGCTTCTCAGCCTTCACTTGTTAATCTAAGCAGTTTTTGTTGATCCAAAATGCCAAATACAGGCAGTGAAAGACAGTGAGCACATACTGTTGTCTTAGGTAATATTTCAGCCTTAAGAGACTTCAGAAAGAGGAAGGTTTAAGCACTTTAAAATATTATGGTTTCAAGTCAAGATAGTTATGATGTTTAGCTGACTATTTAGCTAGTTGAAATTACCTCTAAGCAGTAAATGATTAATTCAGTAATGTGACAAAACAATAAACACAGTAATGCCAACTGCATGGCTTAAAAAAAGCAAGAAAAAAACCCATTTAATATAGGACTCTCACCCTAACTTAAATTCCCAGAAAAATGTCAACAAAATAATCAAAACAAATTCGTCTACACCTGGGGGAGGGAGAATTAATCAAAATTTTCCTGTTGCTTAAAGTGCTTCCTCTATATGTATCACACTCCTTCTCCCATTTGTAGGGACCAAATAACCTAAACAGTTTCACAGAGTATGCTGGCTACTATACATTGTAATGACATTTGTCTGCCTAATGCCTCTAGTGATGGCAATTCCAAACACTGTTTTTAATACTGTGTTTGCATCTGACAGCCTTACTCTATTGGCTTACTTGCTTATCGATCTGGTTTAAAGGAGTTGCTGCTACCCAGGATAATCAACTTTGTCTATTCCTGAATTAAAACACCTTTCAAAAGAAAAGGTTTGGACTTTCAAAGGAGCTTAAGATAATTAAACTCACAAATCCTATTAGATTTCAATGCAGCTGGAAACCTAACTCTTAAAAAAAAATTTGAAGCCAAGAGGTCCAGAAAGCAGGTAGAAACCCTACTTTTTCATGAAAACATGACAAAAAAGAGGAAAAAGGCCAGCTCTGGTTATCTTAATTTTTTTTAAAGCTCTTTTTATTCTATCTCTCCCATGTAAGAAAGAGCCAATAGACCATGTTCATGTACTAAATGGAATTAGAAAAAAAGAAACAATTATAGCAGAAAAGTAGTTAAAGATGAGTTCAGTATTGCAGATTTGAAAAACATGTCATGTTAAATAAACTCTTCAAAATTGTAACTTCAAAATTAAAAATGTTTATATATTTATTTTCACATGTACGGAAGAAAGAGGTGATCATACAAACTAAATAGAAATGAAATTATGTTACCTGTAGTTTTAGCTAATTGTCGCCATCTGCAGCCTTTGTTTTCTACTTATTAAAAAATAAGAACACACTTACACCAAGCAGCAGTACCCTGAAAGTTTTGGGGTAGCTATATTCAGCTACTTCCCTTCACTCAGGCAAGGGTCATCCATGCAACTGTTTTGATGACATTTGCACTTCATCATTGAAACTGGCTCAAGACTCTGTTACAAGGATGTCTTGGCAAATCAACCTGTGTATCACACAACATACTTTGCAATATTCAGTTCCTCTCTATGAGGACAGAAATGTCCACTGCCTTTGTATGCAACAATTTCTGCCTTTTCCACACAGGCAGACAAACCAAGGATTTTTTAAATCCTTGGGAATTAGAGAAACTATTCTTCCTGTAACTTGAACCCTGCATTGACTGAACTTTTCAACTACCCTTTTAAAGAATTGCTGTAACTCTAAGGAAATCAATTATAGAGATTCTCAAGTTGTTCTTTCCACAGTGATTCTTAGTTTAGATTTTATTTTCTGTTTACTTTTTCCTATAAATTCCACACATGCCTTGGTTTACTAATTAACCACTAGAGAAAAGGAGTATGCCTGCAATTCACTGTACTAGAAGGGATGAAACTTACTAACAAAGTGTCCCAATTACATTTCAAAGTCTTTCAATTTCTTCAGTATTGTCGTGCACCCAGGCAAGCAAACAAAACCAAGTATTCTTAATCATGTTATTAACCTCCATTCAGGAATCTGAAAAATGGGAGCAAACTGAATGCCAGCAGAAAGAACATAAGCCAAGACCAAGTAAGACTTTGATGAGATTTAAGATTGAGTACATGCTCAGGAAGCAGAGCTTTCAATATAAAGCCAAATTATGTGTCACATGGAAGCAGATGGACCCCTTGCTGCAGACATGAAGTATGCACAAGGTCCTGTCATGCTTGAGATTTACCATTCAATTACAGCAGAGAGCCATTCAAGTTTATCTTTCCCTTAGAAATGGTATGTTTAAATCTTCTCCTTTACAACACTGAATACTTTCATTTCTCTTTCCTTCAGCATGCCAGTATCTTCCATTTTATCGGTCCTATAGACTAGAGGTCATGCTTGATTTCTTTCTTTCCCCTTCCCCTGTCTTTATGAAGTCCATGAACAAGTCCTGTCATCTTCCATAAAGCTTAAAAAATCCCTTTCTTCCTGTTCTGACAGCTCTGCTTTATCTCTAATCATTTTCCACTTGACCTAGCAGAATCACTTCTTAGCAGATCCTTTTGCATCAGACATGCAGATGCTAAATAACCTCTCATTTTAGCTACACAGACGACATTTCTTACCCTTTAATAACACCTATTCTGCTGTGCAACTCATTCCTCTACTACCTTGCTACTTTCCTATCATTGTTTTGTCACAGAAACCAACTTACAGTGTCTTTCTTACAAGTACCTTCATACATTCCTTGTGCTTAACTGTATGAGTTAAGAGGATCAGAACTTCTTAAACATCTAAACATTAGTTCACCACAATTTTTTTTTTTTGCCTTCTAAATACTAGGCTCTGGTACAGGCAGCAAAGCCACTCAAGGATATCTGGGACATTCACATGAAGCCAGTAAACATAATAAAGCACCTGTAAAAGCCCTATGTCCTTCTGCAGAGGCAGCCAAAAGCAATACAGTTTGTCTAAAGTGATACTGGGAAACTAAGGTCTGTCAATCAAAACCCACACTAGGATGAAATACAACACTCAAGTACACTCTCAACAACTCATGTCTCCATCCTTTCCTTCCTGCTTCTACCTTTTCCATGTTGGATCCACTTGCCTGAGAAATTTAACCTTTAGACTGTAGACCTCAAAGCTATGGATTTCCTCTTCTATCTTCTCAATAAGTCACCAAGAAAACCACCATTGAGGTTTAAGCATCTGAGAAGCAAGCTTTCAAGTTTGAGCCATTTCCCTCTAATCCCACTTTAAATCAGACATTCACTAATCCATCTAGTACAGTGTTAGTGTTGTTCAGACCTAGAGAACAATCCTTCCTGGTTTATTTCAAAACCAATAAGTAGAAATTTCTGTACAGATTTAAGCTTGGTTAGTGATGGAGCTAAAGAACCTGCCTGAAAGGAGACTAAGCAAAAGGATGCAAGCATCTTCTAACAGTATGCCTCTACACTAGATTCAACAGGCCTCCTACATTATACCTTTAAAAAGTGCTAGGTGCAGATCAGTTGTCTTCTTAAACTCAAATTCTTTCACCTTAACATCTATGCCTACCAGCACAGAGAACAGCAAGTAGTTTTCATGCTGTCTTTTCCCTACACCACCAAACCCACTTTTCCCAATTCTAGCCCTTCTGTAAAATTTTGCCCTTTATCTAAACGACAGTTTTCTTTCCAGTGTGTTATCCAAACTGTCTGTCCTTCTAAGAAAAAAGAAAGCCTGTAAAGAAAACTACTGCCAGAGAATGGAAAGATACTAAGTTAGATCAATCTGAATCATCGAGGCGCAGGCCCACTGCTATGGGCAGATAAATATGTCATCTTGCAAAACATCTGGCAGCAAAACAACTCATTATCCCTTCAGGCATGAAAGGCCTTCAACAGGCTAATACAGATTAAAGCCTCCCTTTCTCTCCTAAAGGAAGAAGGGGGTGGTACCAAGCAGAAACTAAAAAAGCGTTAGAATTTCCACAGCTGCAGGAACTAAACATAGTCATACAACACTGGAAGGGACAGGACAGCACATCTCTGCTCCTGCTGTGAAATCTCTCTGTATCAAAGCAGAATGCTGAAAACAAACGACATGCAGTCATGAGCATGAAAGGGAAGAGCTCAAATATATGTTGGTGGCAGGAATGCATAAAAGTGGAATTAGGAGCAGCAGAGGAATTAGAGGGAACAGAACACCAGCTCACACGTAGCATCATGGCCGCAGGATTCACCCACAGGAGAATTTTGCTTGCACACATTACACTGAAGCATTACATAAGACAAAGCAACATTACTGTGCAGCTTTCCTCTCGTATAAAATACGGCAAACAGTATTTGGAGCCCAAGAGACACTAAACACATTGCATAGTTGAAATGCTCACAGGATTTACATACATACACTGGAAGAACAGGATATTTTGTAAATGTTGCCTGCACTGCAAGCTGACTTAAATGTTTCAGATAGATGAAACAAACAAGAAATTAAAAAGTAATACTTTCATTGCTAAACAGATGCACACCGATTTGACACTTCTAGCTCGAAGTACAAATAACGTGATGAGTCAGTAACCTCGACATTCCTAAAAGTTTTAAAACAGAAGCGCATTTCTAATGTAGCCCTGCGTGGGTTCCTCCACAAAGCAGCAGCGGGGAGAGCACACGGGACACGTCCGAGACAGGGAAGGCGCCAGTGGCGGCTGCGGCCGCTCCTAGCCCTCCCCGAGTAAGGAAACTGGCACCCACCGAAGGGGACATCACTGGCTGTTACCGTTGGAGGGGGCCCGCCTGCCCCCCTTATCATCCATGGGGCTGTACGCTGTGTTTAACGGAGAGACACCGCAGACCCGGGAAGGGTCCCCTCTCCCCCGCGGGGCGCCGACCACCGTCACACCAACTACCGCCACGGCCCAGCCACATCGGGCCCCTCCCCGGGACCCCCGTGCCACATCAGGGGTCCGCCCGCCCACGCCGCTCGGCGGGGGAGGAGCTGCCACTGAACCAGGCCGTTCCACGCCGCCGCTCTAGCGCCTGAGGAGAGAGCGGGGGGGGCGGGCGGCAGCGGGGCCGCTTTCACCTCAGCTTGGCGGAACGCCGGTGGGGGACGGGCAGACCCTCCCCGTCCAGGAGGAACGTGCCACTTACCCGCCGAGCCTCCTGCGACGACTTGGTGAGACGCCTCTTGCAGAAAGCTCACGGGTTTCCGAGTCATCCCCGCTCACTCGCTCGCTCGCTGGTGCCGCAGCAGGACGCAACCAGCGGCTGGAGAGGCTGTCGAGCTGGGGCCGGCTCCGTGCTGGGCGGGTGGGAGAAGAACAGGGGGGGAGGCGGGAGCCGCGGTTATCTGCGGAGGAAGTGGGGGCCGCGGCAATGACGGGCGGGGTGGGGGCACGCGGGCCGGGCCCCCACGTGCGGTCGCGCTGCGGCCTTTAGCCGCCGGCGGGCAGAGGGCGGCCCCGGGCTCGCAGCTTGCTGGCGATGATGGCTTAGATAGGGCTCTGGGATCGCTTCTAGCCGGGAAACCGATAGCCTGCCTCTCTCAGGCAGAGCTGGGGCGGGAGGCAGGCCCTGGGGGCCTGTCGGTGAGCTGATGGCGGAAGTCCTGTCACCTCCTCAGGTTTATGCCATGTACTTCTCGCTTTGGGGCTGGTGCCATACAGCACACGCTTGAAGTCCTACTCCCCACCACTGCTGGGACCCAGCTAACACCCGCAGCTCCCCTGGCGCTCCATTTCTAGGAAAGGTCGGTGGTACCGCTTGACTTATCGGCTCTCTTTCTGTGCTTTTAAAACCTTCAGACTTTGGTTCCAACTCTTCTGCAAGATGGCCAGGGTTTAATGTTGGGGACAGCATGGGCACATCCTCAGAGGCAGCATCATTGGAGGGGAAGACAGTTCAAGCCGTATGGACACAGAACACACAAGGACATTTATTGTCAGAGCCAGAGAATGGGCACAGATTCTTTCTGTTTACCAGTACAGACAATCTTTTTGACTTAGAGCCAGATTCAAAATGAGACTCAGGTTAATAAGCTACAGCTTAAGCACTTAATCAACAACTGATACCTAAATGTTTATGTGGATTTGGAACCTGAAAAGTTGGAAACAGATGCAGTATTGTATATGGTTTTTTATTTTCCCTGCTGTATCACTGGCCTTGTTCTAGTCAAACCCTTGGGTTTGCTGTAAAGACTTTTTCCTTGTCTCCACTTCTCTTGCCCCTAACTTTGAATAGCACTGTGGTTTCTTGTACTCTTCTGTTTCCTCCTTTTGCATGTATCCCACAGCCTCTGGCACTGCTGACTTTTCGACTCTGAGCTCAACCTTTGCTTCTTTGCTAGCAATCAGGGGTACATACAAGCTCAATTACATTGGTTTGAGGGAGAAAACAAAGCTATGGTTGATCTCAAGGGCATGTTTATTAGAGTTAAGAAGATGGATTTAAGGAAATGCCTCTTGAATAAGGTGCTATGCTGTTTGTTTAACCAGTCACACAGATAATTTGGGATTTTTTTTTTTTCTTTCTTGCCAATAGCCCTACAGTGTTAACACAGACAAGGACATTAATTTTGAATCAGAAATCCTTCACGTTATCTTCAAAGCAATTCTGAATTCCGTATGTGATCTTGAGCATCTTGAAGTGGAATTAGGGAGCTACATTTACTGGCACCTCTTTGAATAAGTGGGAAAAGAAAGGTAGTTTTTACATCCTTATTTTTTAACTTCTTTCCCCTGAAAGAAGAGACAGACTCTTGTTACCTTACAAAGGCATCAGTTTATGCTAAATACAAAGCATAAATAATATGTAACTAGGTGCATTTATGTATCCTGCAGCACACCTACCAAAGGCAAATGTTGGTACCTAGTTCTTTCTCTATTCCTTCAGAAGCATATTGTTAGATGTTTCATATGTCTGAACAGTGCGTTTATGTTCTGTTTTCCATGTCTGAGATAGGTATTTAACTGCAGTCTGCTGTCTATATACATTTTAGTTTAGTAAGATAGATGTTAATTTAAAACCTTTGTGATAGTGACTTTAAGATAAAATCTTAGGCACGGTGAATCCTAGGCACACCAGAGGCATTGTGCTAAAATCGGGATTTCATGGGTCTGTGTCCAGGAATATATGTAGCATAGCAAAGAGAATATGTGCTGGTTTTCCTTGCCCTCCAGTCGTGAAAAGGTACTTTTAAAGTACAAGAGAAATATGCTTTTTTTTAATAATATCACGGTTTCCTCAAGGAAAGGAGTGGAGGAAGAAGTCCACTGGGAAGAAAGGTACATTTTTACTATAAAAGTGAAAATGGACATGCCTAAAGTTGATAGACAGGAAAAAAATAACGTTCCAGCATTCTGGTTGATGGAATTTGCATAACCAAAGAGATTAATTAGTAAATGAGAAAATATGTGCAAATAAAAGGGGAACTATATTTTAGATTGGGATTGAAATGCCATTATTTATTTAATGGAAGCAGAAAGCAGTGCAGTCAGAAACAATTTGTTTGATAGTATTGTGAAAGAGAGAATTCTCAGATCACAGCCCCCTGGATTGGATGTATGGAAATACAAAGGTTACTTTCGACTGAGGGAAAAAAATCTGGAAATAAATTAAGCAAAATCATAAGAACCTAACAGAAAAAAGAAGATTCAACTCATTTAGCTATCCTTGTTATTCACTAGAAAAGAACCTTTCTTTTCTACCAGCAAAATCCCAATGCTCTTCACATAAGGAACATTTTGAGCAGGAAAGGTCCTTCAACAGCCTACAAGTGGGGTTTGTGTGCAAGGTTCTGAAACTGCAGCGTTTTCATCCGGCTTACAGGCTTGTCTGGGAATCATTTCTCAAACCCTTCCAAAACATGTTTTCCTGTTTTGAGAACAGATTGCAGGCGCCGTAGTATTTGGAAGCCAAAACTATGTAAAAGTATCTTTAGGAAAGTATTTTCATGAAGTTGTAATATGTTCTGATATGTTGGTTTACAGAGTGTTTGCAAGTATTTTGTGATAGTTTAGCAACAAATGTTGCTAACTGAATAGAGGTTCCAAGCTTGAAAGGAAATGTAGCCTTTAGTAACTTAGAACAAAGATTAGAGAAAACCACATTTATTTCTGTTTCAGCAGTAATGTATGAAAACATAGGAAATATACAGAGAAGTGTCAATAAAGCGTTAAAAGACCAAGACCCTAATTGCAAAAAGCTATAACATTCAGTTATGTCATTTGCATGCATCAGCAAATAAACAGTAACTTGAATTCTTTGATCTGTGCAAGAGCAGAGTGGGGATTGCTGTGGGAATACAGAGTAACTCCCTTAAATGAATAAATTTTAAGTGTGCTGACCTTTAATTAATTAAAATCTTAACTTCAGTGTTTCATTAACATTTGCCTTAGCTCCCCGGGTTTGGCTCTTTTAGACTGCTGCTCAATAAATATAGCAGGATCATCAAGTCTCCAGTGTTCTGTATCATGAAAAAGCAGATGCTGAAACATCACTACTTTTTTGTTCCAGAGATGCTGATCTCTCCATGCATCTGGTGTTGAGGTGTGCTTGCAGCAGTAGTTTGACAGTAAAGAGAATTTGGAATTGACCAGAGGGCGGGGAAACTGGTTGGTCAGATTTGTTTCCTGCAGAAGGTGTCATTGCAACAAAAAGGAAGTTTACATAAAAATAAATAAATAAATAAATAAATAAATAAATGTTCAGAGTGCATAGAATTTACATAGAGTTGTGTTTACACAATAGCAGAACACCTGCTCCTTAAAAAAATAAACTCTGCTATTGTTAGGAGACTATTAAGTTTGTCTCACAGTACTGAAACCCCGAATCTATTCACCTCAACACAAGTAATTCTCCTGCTGGAAGTCTCTCTTTTTATGTGGCATACTTCCCTTACCCTCTGTCTGCTCCCCCGCGAAAGGCACTCTTCCCTGTGTGCATGTTTCCTAGAGCACTTCTAGGCTTAATCCCATTTCCATATGGCCTCTTCCCAAACCAGTGCATGTGCGCCACGACATATGCCTTGTTAACCGCCCTGGCAGGATTTATGTCTCCCTTTGAGATTACCGTATCCCCTCGTGTGGAATGCCGTTCCGTGCCAGCCTGGGCAGCGCTCCAGTGCTAACCCCCAAAAAGGAAACAACTTCTCCCCGTGCGGGGGAAGCGCGGCCCGCAAACCAGCTCCGAGGTCCCGCGCTCCCCGTTCCTCAGTGCCGCCCTCCCCGCCGCGGTTGGCCTCTCGCCGCTGCTCCTGCCCGCCGGGCGGCACCACCCCCAGCGCCACGCATACCGGCCGCGCCGCGCCGCCCCGGAGCAGAGCTCTCCGCCGCTGGGCACTCCCGCCTCTCCTCGCGCCCCGGCAGCAGGGTCCGCCCTCTCTCGGGCTTTGTTGTGGAGGCGGTGGCATCGGGCCGCCCGCATGCCGACAGCGGGGGAGGAGCGCGCAGGTAACGGGGTGGTGGGGCCCTTACCGCGGCAGCCGCGGCTGCCCTGTGGCGCTCGAGTTTGAACTTGCCCCGTTTTTTGCGGCGCGGCTTGGCGGCGGCGCTCGCTCTACCCTCATCGCCTCCCCGCGGGCAAGCGGCCCTGCCCGGTCTTCTCTGCCTCCTGGGCCAGGCCGCCGCCGCCGGGCTGTGGCTCCACGTAGAGACTGCCTGGGCCGTGGCAGCCCCTTGGCTGCGTTACTGGTACAACCCCGTGCCTTGCGGCCGCCGGCAACCCCAACTTGCCTGACCTACGGGCCGCTGTGCAGCGGGAGAGGCGGGGAAGCACGTTTTCCGGTGGGGATGCGAGTTTTGGAATGCCAGGGTCTGTCAGGTCAGCGGGGAGCGCAGGGGCAGACCGTCTGCCGCCTCCCCGGAGCGGGGGCAGCGCTGGGAAGGTCACCTGGATAACCTGAGGTGAAACCTGGCCCGAGCAAAACTCAGGAGGTGGGTGCTAGGTCTTTAGTGTCCGGTGAGAACAAGCTCTAGAGGGTACTCGGAATAGTAGTAACACATTTAAAGAAAGGAAAAAAAAAGCATACAAAACTCTTGCCAAAATAAAGTTTGCAGTCTGTGCTTTTTTTAGACATTTATGCTTTTATAAAAAAGCTTCTTAGGAAGTCTCAGTGAGTTGTGTATCTCAGTTCCTAGTCTTATCAAGTTCCATATTAGTGTGCTTTCTTAATGGTGTTGTGGAGGTCTGTTTTAATTTAGGAAAAAGGACTATGGCTTCTCAGTGTGAACAGTTTGAAGGGAAAAGATTCAGTATGTGTACCTAGAGGCCTGTTTTATCTGAGGCAGCACACCTCCAGTGTTTGCCTGTGGAACAACTCCAGCTGGATCTACTAGGTACAACTTCAGGGACTTGAGGTGGTTGGAGCTGGGTGTTGTAGGAGTTTGTTCACCCTGAGTTTGGTAATTCAAAGTGCCCTGCAGCAGTATAGTGTCTTTTTTAATATTTCAGTGAGTTCTAACTACTTTTAGAACAGTCTCAAATTGCAATGCTTTAGTCATGGGAGAAAAATCAGTTAACCACAGCAATGTGCTTCTGGCTCAGCAGATCTCAAGAGCTGCAAATTCCAGGGGTTGTGGGACTTGTAGGTCCTAGAGAAATGCAATAATGTGCTCAGCTTGTTCTTGTGCCTGTCCTTGAGCATCTATTCTTGGCCGGTTTTGCTCTGGGAATATACAACTTTGGTTCAACATGAAACCACCTGCTTGGATCGTTTACTTCTTTAAATACATGATGACAGTAACTTAAATATCTTGTGAGGATAACAAGAGTTAAAACTAAGTCATAACTGTTAAAGTAAACATGCTGTGTTATGTGGTAGCTCTGGTCTTATTTTATTGTTAAGTAGGCAAACTGTAGTCATTCATGACAAAGTCTTCCAGATGTAGGAGGTGTGCGAGCCTGAGCTGTCTACAGTAGCGAGGTACCATCAGCGTGATGGCTACAAGCTTTTCTGCCCATCACTGGTTCAGGGATCAGCACTGACTTCAGGCTCTTGAAAGTGATGAGCTTGTCTTGCCCCTCCAGCTAAGGAGAAGTTACTGCAGTTCTGGTTGCAGTAAGGAAAGTGAATGGAGGGACTGGAAGGTAAAATTATGTACAGGGTTTGAGAAAGTAGGGACAGCTGCTGCTGCAAGTGTTGGGAAAGGAGGAGGAGTTTTGCAGCTATGCAGTCACTGCTGCATCTAATCACTGGTGGGAGTGACACCATTATGAGGGAGATTATAGCCCTCTAGGACTTGGTAAATCTGCCTGTGGAGAGGACATATGGTAGCAGAATATCTGTTTTTCCCTCCTGCCATTTCTTCATTAGTCTTAGATGTTTTGTCTGTTTTTCTTCTACATACCTAGACTGATGACTCTCAGATCAAACTAGTAGATCTTGTAGTCAGAAAGATTATATACTGTCTTAGATTTAGTAAGTGATACCTTACTGTTGACATTTGTATATACCCCTTTTTTGGAGTTACCACAGGTTTCCATATAGTGATACTGCAAGTTCTTTAGAGCCTAATTGTCAGGCTTCTTGTTTCTCTTGCAGTAAGACAAACCCAAGCACATTGTATTACTGGCAGAAATAGGAGTATGGTGCTGATACCTCATTGCCCACATCTAGATTTTTTTCCAATTTGTGAGGGTTTTAGTTTTTGAGGGTGCTTAGATTAATAAAAACATAAGGAAGTTTTCAGAGCTTGCAGGAAGGATTTGGGGGAGGAAAGAAAATATGGGTTTGGTAATTCTATGTGGAAGGAGTCATTAAATTATACACTAGAATTGAAAGCAAGAAGGTATACCTGAGCTGAGGGTGAAGGGGGAAGAGAGTCTTGCTTATTCATCACAGTGTAAAATCAATCATGAAAACCTGAGACGTATCCTAGAGACTTTTTTTGCTCCCTACTCTTTGTTTTGAAACGTTATTAAAAAAAAAAACCAAAACAAAACAAAAAAAAAACCAACCCCAAAACACTTAAAACAACCAACTAAACCTTCTGGGCTGAAGTCTATTAACAGATTTAACTACAGGGTAATGTTGCAACTCGCAGCTATTCCTGAAAGTACAATTGCTGGCTATTGCCTTTTCCTTTTAAAGGAAAGCAGTTTTGAAGGGGTAATAGAAACAGTATCGAACCTTTATTTGTAGAACAGATACAGCTATGGAAAAAACTGGTGTGTATGCTAATTTGTTAAGATGAATTCTGCTGCTTTGAGCCACCAGTTTTTTTAAGTGATAATAGGATGGTCAGCCTGCTCCCTGCTAGCCTTGTGATGCAGAAACTGTAACAGCAGGCTTCTGTTTTGCATGGTGGTTCTTGAGGTGGCCTTTCATCTTTTAAGGACAGATTAAAATGCAAACTGGCAGTTTCTGCAGAGTGGTGGCTTTTGTTATATTAGAGAATTTGAAATTAGTTTATATGTGTATTTCTGTGAGAACCTGCTAGAAGCCTTCCCTGTGTCTGATAGAATCAATTGTCAGCCAGCTCCAAGACGACCCTCTGCTGGCCAAGGCTGACCCCATCAATAAAAATGGTAGTGCCTCAGTGATAATGTATTTAAGAAGGGGAAAATAAAACTACTGCACAACAACCTGCAGCAGGAGAGAGGAGTGAGACTATGTGAGAGAACCAACTCTGCAGACACCAAGGTCAGTGAAGAAGGAAGAAGAGAAGGTGCTTCAGGCACCAGAGCAGAGATTCCCCTACAGCCTGTGGTGAATCATAGAATAGTTAGAGTTGGAAAGGACCTTAAGATCATCTAGTTCCAACCCCCCTGCCATGGGCAAGGACACCTCACCCTAAACCATATCAT
>WTXV02061139.1:0-52134 GCA_009823435.2 Nymphicus hollandicus
TCTATATTAATAAGGGTTTCTTCATACCCAGATCATCTATAAGAATCTGTATTTATCTCTAACATTTCTTTTGTTAGAGACAATTTTTTTCTTATATGTGTCTAAGAGTGTAATGAAACAGTCACTGTAAAATACCGTAGACTTTCTGAGCCATTTAAAAATTGAGATAAAAATAAACTGAAAATAATAAAGGCCATGAGGTTTTCAGATGGAGCACATATCTTTTAACAAGTCTTAAGTACTTATATATCTATTCATATTTTTTGTGAATTGAGGAAGGTTGGATGCTTAGCCCATATTCACCAGTCCTTTTTACTTGTAATTCATCTTTAAAAGGGATTAATTTTGCTCCAGTCTGTACTGTGTAATAAATAGTCTTATGCCGTACAAGTAGGTCTTGTAATGCTGAGAGTTGTGCTGATCAGGGAAACTTTAAATGTGCCTGTACCTGACACTACATACAAAAGAAATAGAAGCCTGGCAGCTTGGAGGAAAGGTTCTGATTCAGAATGAAATTTGGGAAATAAATTAAAGAAATCAAAGAACAGGAGAAAGTAGTTTACATTTAAAAAGCGAGGAAGACCTGATGAGACAGCAAGGATCCAGTGGAGAAAATTCGCTGCTCAAACATCACAAGCTATTGCTAAGGAACACTCCATGTTCTGCTGCCAGCACAGGCATAACATTAGCAATAGCAGCTGGGGAAAGATATTAGCTATAGAAGAAAACTGAGAAACCTAAAAAGAAAAAAAGAAAAAAGTTAAGTGCTGATCCAGAGACAGTTTGGTAAACTTTTTTCTTTATTTCAATGAAACTTTTTTTTCCCATCAAAACGTTTTTTATGGGTTTGGGATTTTGTTTTTGTTTTGTTTTATTTTTATTCTCCCTAAAAATTGGTATTAAAATCCAAAGGCCCAACAGAACTATTCTTTTGATGCTGTATGTATTTTCTCTTATCCTTTCTCCAGTACACTTGTAAACGTTTCACAGATGATAATTAGCCCTCCCTGTTCTGCAGTCTAAACCACCTTTCTTACTTCTCCCATGCCTAATATTTTTTATTCTAGACACAAATCAAGTCTAAAAGCATTTTAAAGGGGGTTTAAGGTGAACTCCCTGTCAGACAAGGGTGTGGGCATAGAATCATAGAATGGTTTAAGCTGGAAAGGACCTTAAAGATCACCCAGTTTGAACCCCCCTGCCATGGTCAGGGACACCTTCTACCAGACAAGCTTGCTCAAAGCCAACCTGGCCTTGAACACTGCCAGGGATGGGGCATCCACAGCTTCTTTAGGCAATCTGTTCCAATGTATCACCACACTCACAGTAAATAATTTATTTCTAGTAGCTAACCTAAACCTACCCTTTTTCATTTTAACACCATTCCCCTTTTTCCTAACCCTAACTTAAACATAAGTTAAACTCCAGGTGTGATCTGATACAGTTCTTTCCATATTTGTTAGTTCCCAAGGCTTGTAGTTATTCTGGATCATTTGACTCATCTGGCTTATATCTGTGGCTTACAGACATTTATTGTCACAGCTGAGTCACCCACAAAGTACAAGGAACCCTGAGAAGGAAAAGCCAGGGTGCAAGAAGCCAGAGGAAGGTTCATGAACCTTAACAGTCACTACCAACCTGGTCTTAGTCTGAGGTTTGCTCCATCTCTTTTAGATACAAAGAAGAGGTGATATGTTCAAAAGAATAGTTTTTCACAACTACATTATTTTTTCTAATCAAGAAGGTTAGCTGTCATTACAGTCTTGTCTCATTTTCTTCCACTAAATGTTTTTCTTTAGATGGTGTTGCCTTCTCCTCCCCTACTTTAATTTTGCAATAAATATTTTGATTTTTAATTGCTAAAATTCTAGCTGGAAAACAAAAGAATTGAACACTGTTCAGCTCTTAAAAGATAATAGATTTGTCTTATGGTTATGACTATTTCTTGGTTGTGCTTGGATTTTCATGATTAATAAGATAAAAATATGTTTGCTATCAAAACTTCCTGAAATGTAATTCACCAGAAGGCTTCCACTTTTCCATATGTGTGTTTTTATGGAGTTTGGTGTCCCTGCACTGAGACAGCGAACACAGACTACACTGTCCTTGTTCTGCTGAGCCCCCTGGAGCACCGGGGGCCTTCACATGGAACACCTGCTACATGTTGCAGAGACTGGCCTTGCATTGGAAGTCCAGACCATCCATGGGTCAAGGTGAGGAACCTGGAAAAGAGGGCCCTACATCATGCCTGCCCAAAGCACGGATGGATGGCAGCCTGCCTGGACCACGAGTAAAAGACCTCTGTACAGATGAACTCTCCTTGAAATTGTCACAGCAGTACCATTCATCAGGGTCTGGAACATGGGACGCTGGCAAGGACTGAGGCCAACTCAGGGCATACAGATGAGGGGATCATGTCCCTCCAGAGCCCTGGGCAGAGGCATCAACAACCTGGGGGGACACCCTGGACTAGCCTCAGCCTGTCTCTGTCCCCACAGCCCTGCCATGGGCTCCAGCAAGCTGGACCCATCCACAGCTGTATCCCAGCCCAGACTTGGTTTGTCCCTGTCCCCAGGGTGGCACTCAGTGCCCAGGACTGGGACTCCCAGAGTGCCCCCCTGGCTGCCATGCTCCTGGCTGGGGTGGTGGGATGGGCCTTGGCTGCTGCCAGGCCCTGCCATGTCATGGCCGCTGGCCCCCACTGTGCCCTGACACCCTCCTGCAAAGAATCAGGAATGAAACTGCAGGTCCTTTTCAACTTGTTTTCAGCCTGTGCATGAACTTACCATTGCAATAATATAAAAATTAAATAAACACTGAAGAGAAACAAGAAGATGGGAGTTACTAATTGTTTTCAATTAATTTTAATAGCTGACATTTTGAGGAGCAATTTAGTTTCCTAAGCTCTTTCCTTCCCCCTTTCCAGATGACACTGGGACTTTTGCCAGGGTTTTTATTGCTTTGGATTCCTTCAGTGCTGTTTGAAAAAGAAGAGCTTTAACTGGTGAGAAGTTAAAAATCCGGTTTAGTCAAGTGACTGCATGGAGGCAGAGTAGCATTTGAAAGCTTAGCAGTTTATTTTGGGGAGCAAAGAGGGATAAAAGGAGCCAGCTCATCAGCAGTAGACTGAAATCCACCTTGCTAGTTTTGTGTACTTATGTTATATACAGCCACTGCAGCCACACACACACAATTCACTATACAAAACCAGCTTTTGGAACCATTTGGACTAATGAAAATAAAGATGTTTATCTGACATAAAAAGGTGGTTGGTTGTTTTTCTTGTCTTTGGCTGCTGCTGCTGTTGTTAAACAGGACAAACATTTTAAGGTAAATATTATTAGACAGGATGGAGGAAGACCAGCAGCTAAAACTGACAATAAAAGGCATATGGAGTTTTAGATACCATAATCCATTTATAAGTATAGTCATTTTCAGATGAGTATTTCTTAAGAAGCCACTTGCAAACATTTGCAAAACTCCCTGCAGTTGTCAGCTAGATTGGTCCCATGTACTCTCCTATCCTTCATTGAGCAAATGCTGACACCCTGCTTTCTTCTTAAATCCACAAGCCATTAATTACTGACAACTTTCCTTCTGCCTCTGAGGTGCCTTGGTAACTGTAAAATCTATTCCAAGTTCAAAGTTTACTATCCTGTGTCATGTCAGAGTTTTTTTGCTGCTATGGTTGTTTGCTGATAAATAATTGAAATGTTCCACCTATCTTATCTGAATCAGTCTCTATTTTATTCTATCTGTACAGCTCCAGACCGCTGATGATTGATAGATTTTCTGGTGCCCGTGTTTCCAGCATTATAGCCAGCATAGTTATTGACTACACACATTAGCCATCATAATCGAGAACTTTATTAAACTGCTTGCTTCCTGTCAAGACATACCGCTAAATAAAATTCCTATATAGTCCTCATGGTCAAAAATCACTACATGATTACTGATGGATTCACTGACAATGGCAATAAGTCATACTGATTTTCCTGAAAAACAGCATTTTTCTGCATTAAAATATATCAATAAATAAAATACTGAACTTTCCTCTAACTTAATCCTGCATTTTAACAGTTACAAAATGCTTCTACCAAATGTCCATATTTATAGAAAGGGTCACATATTGTACTTACATAAAAGCTCAGCTGGATATTTATGAGGTACCAGTTTTCTATAAATATAGAAATTTGGTAATTATCACTGTTGTGCAGTAGTAATAAACACAGCTGGGGAATGCTACTGCTGTTGTTTCTTTGGCTACAAAGCTAAATTTCAGACTTGCAGGTCCTGTCTTGTTCTCATCTACATGGAAAAAAACAACTTCGGGTCACCAAAATTAAATCTGTGCCTGGGCCATACATCTGGTTGTCAATGGCATGTTCCAGGACAAGCAGAATCAGTATGGCTGTTTCTGTGCCTTTGAATCAAGCCATAAGACATTATTCAGAGCTGAATCACTAAAATGTTTAAGCAAAAAGCTGAAATTGAAAACAACAGTGTTTCTCCCCTGCCCACTCCCTCATATGTATGATTCCTAGCTAAAAATCTGAAATTACCTCATAGCTCTTAAGTCCTACATGCTTGCTTCTTACTTTTTTGGTCTCCTTTCCACTTTCCTCCTTCCCTTTTTTTACTAAGCAATCAAACACCAGTAGTGTTGAAACTAATGACAGTATAATATGGAAGTATAATATGGAACACTAACTATACAGTGATAAACATCTTACCTGAACTGATATTCAGGAGGCCCTAATTACTTAGAAATTATCTAGACAGATAGGCAGCTGGTGGCTAACATTCCAAATTGTCACCTGCTAATTAACTGTGAGACATTCATGTACAGACTTCATTTACAGCTTGTAGAGCTTGGAACTACCTCACTTGATAGAAATTGCAGTATGGTTAAAAAAACCCCAACCAACCAACCAACCAACCCAACAACCAACCAACAACCAACAACAAAGAAACATCAGCATTTAATTGAGGTATTCCTTCTTATTCCCTCTCACTTTGGATTTCTGGAACAAACACAGGGCTTGTGTCTGGTCAGATAGCCCTTTTTTAGGGTACATCCTTCATGATCTGATACAAGTATCCTTAATATCAGAATTTACTTTATCTGCGCACTCCCTTTAGAAACAAGTCGTTCTCCAAAAGCTGATTGGAAGAGTAGCCTTTATTGCCCCTTTGCACTGGCCTGCCAAGCTATTTGGCTGTGCAGAAGTCAGCTGCATTTCATAATGTAAAGCCATTTTAGATGTATTTAATTCCACTTCCTTTTCCATTTTTATAACCAAGAAATAAGTTATCTTTTTTGAATCTGTGCCTTTTGAATCTGTGCATCTTGTTCTATGGTTGTTAAGGAAGACATTTTTGGAATTTGTTCATAGTCTGGCTGTACTTCAGTTTTTGTCATTCTTTTTTCAAAACTCGTATGGCTGGAAAGTACTATCAATGAAACAAACATTTACGGACCACATCTTGATTGCTGATCTGGGGTATTTGGGGTTTTTTTTGTTTGTTTTCAGCTCATGTAGAAGGAGGATATATGCTAAAATAGAAAATAAGAACAAAAGAAATAAAGAAGGTAGCATGCAATGTCATAACGCAGTATCAAAAACGCAGTAAGAGTCAGCACAGGCCTTCTAGGAAGGAAAGATTTAATTAAAAAACAAATCAAACAGAAAAAGCCAACTAATTTAATTCCTTAATCACTCGCACTTATACTCACAGGGACCAAGATCTTTGTGTCTCTGCAGCCTCTCCAGCATGCACGGACCAAGGTGCTTTTACAATAGCACTTGGTCCCAGGATGATTCTGATTCCAAGGAACAACAGCTACTCATCATCTCCTCAGTTTTTCTCTAGGCTGGTGACTACATGCTAGTTTTACATGTGTCTGTTGGATTCTTCAGAGATTAATCTCTCTATCTTATCTTATGCAATCTCTATGATTGCTCTGAATTTACTCAGTTACTTGTCTATTGATATAAATATTTTGAGGATCAACATGTAGGCATGTGTGGATCTTGATGACCACATGATAATTTACATGGTATCAACACATGCTATTCTTATAAGCCTCACTTTCTTCTGCTTTTTCTTCCATTGCTTGCACAGCAGAAAATTCCTGTTCATTCTCTCTTCACACCAGTCTTAATGATCTTACTCCTGCTCCCTACAAATGAAAATTGCAGAACCAATTTCCTTTCTTTCTGTTTATTTCTCTTGTGCCAACTAATAGATTAAAGCCATGTCTCAGAATGCAATAATATAGGTTTTAGATAGTTTGTAAGCAAACCATGCAAACCAGTAAGCATTACTGTCTGATCAGATGTGACAACTGAGGAATATGAGTGAACTCACAACGGTCCATGTTTTTCTGACTAGTAAACTGATGAATACCAAAGAATATAAAGTGTCTGAAGTGCAATATACTTACACAATGATGGACAGATTGTTTTGAGAAAAACAAAGTCTGACTGGGATAAAAGGCAAGAAGAACATACCTGCCTAGAGATGTGAAAGCACTTTCCTTCCCAACTTTCATCTGGTTAGTACAGACAGGACATATCAGCAATTCCCATCTCAAGGTTAGGAAAGTCTTTTGAGAACGTTTCAGCACATCCTTTTCTTGCTAGGTTTCTTCAATATTAATCTTTCACTTTAGATTCCAGGGCCTTTAGTCTGAACTATGGCCATTCTTATGTTCTTGTGGATATTAACTTTTTAATCTCATCTGTGTCCTGACATGCATCTCTAAATTTTCAAGTTTTCTTTGAACATCATCTTATTCTTACCTAAATTGCTGATGTAATATTAAAAATTATACACATAAATATATTGTAATTCCTCAAAAATATAGCAGAACATGGATATTTTATATTTTCTGCAGTTTCAGCTAGACTACAATTATTGCCATATAAGGGAAAGCGTGCATGAGGTGGCAAGAGAATATAAATGATGGATGATTACTTTCCATTACAGTGCTGAAAGGCAACCAGTCATATCTCCCTTGACTGTAGGCCTTTGTTTTCAATCTGGGAATGGAAAACACAAGTATAATTGAGAAAAAAATAGTTAATCATGTCTTTTAAAAGATTATGTGGGACCTCATGCAATAAGAAACTCACAAAGAACGTTGAAATGGCAAATCTGCAGTCCTTCACTATAACCCATCCTTACGGTATGTGATAAATTAACTAAGGTGCTCAAAAATATACTCAGAGACTATGAAAGATTAGCAAATAGATATTCCATATTTCATGCACTGTTAGATATTTTAGTCCACTAGCACTCTGAACAAAGCACTAATATGTACATTATAGCATCCAAAAGTAATATAGCAAGAGTCTAGTTTTCTAAATCTGCAAAGATTTTAAACAGATCAGCAGAGATGAATAGGTTTTATAGGAATGCTGAAAAAAATTAATTTTAAGTGGGTTTGAATGCATTGGTAATCTATTGGAAAATTTTATACAGTTTGAATTTTTAATACCTGCCCGAATTCATGATTAAAAATTGATTAATGCTATTGCAAACACTTGAAAAAAGATGAAATCTCATGAAAATGCATAGGTTTATTATTATTCTGTATTTTGTCACTTAAGTTATCAATCATGAGGAAAGACTCCTCTTTCTTGTCTTTCTTGGTCTGATTCCACACTGCCTTAAGTAATCACTATCTTGTGTGCAAAGAAATGCAAGTATGATCAGAATAGTGGTATTTTACATGCACTCTGAAAAGCTAAAAGAATTTACACAGGCAGTAGAGAATTAAATTCCCTGTCTACAGAGCATTGTACAGTACTGGCTAGTGCCCAGTTTTGCAAGGATAAGAGATGCAGAAATGATATATAGACATCTGTTCTGTCATGTAGTGAAGCCCTAAACAAATACTGTTTCTTGTTCCTCCTTGACTTTCTAATCAACTTATTTTTGTTCTTGTTTTTACCAACATACAGAAGCACAGATCTCTACAGGAAGCACAGGCAGAGACTGCCAGAGGACTGCACTTATTTTCCTGGCAAACTTTTACTAGTTATTCTATAAAAGCCTGTGACAAGGAAAACATCACTTAAAATAACTAACTGCTGGTGTTAGAAATGTTATATAATGTCTTTCTATACTGACTCATCCCTTGAAAGCTACACCTGCTTTTGGGAATTACCGTTCAGAAAGGCACATTGTGTTACCTCGGAAACAGCTGTGACTGCAAGTGTATATTTAGATAGAAGGTATTTTACTTCCTTCACATTTCTGTCTGATATGGCATTTACTTTTTATTTAGGCTGTTAATGCAGTAAGTCAGTCCTTTGCTATCACATCTGCTCTTTTTTACTCTTAAGTCTACCTAGCTGCAAAAGATGGTGAAGTAAGGATGCACTTCGTTGATACTGCCACATGTATTTTAAATCCAAAATTTCTACAGAAGGAGGAGTAAAAAAGAATTATTAACATATTTAGAACCAGAATGATAAATTCTATGCACCATCTTTAGACGATTCAATATTTCATCAAGACAGGTCAGCTAATAATATCACACAAGGTGACTTCATTTCCTTTCATTTCACTTCACCATTAAGAACAAGGATATTTGTCTGTAAGACAGGTTTTTGGCAGGAATAAGGTCTAGCTAGAAAAAAAAAGAAACTTAAATTATGAAATCTTATTTTTGTTACTGGAATTGAATTGTTGTGTGGCTTTGGGGAAGTCACTTAAATTGTCTGTGTCCTGATTCTTAGCTTCTTCTGTGTAAATAGACCTCTAATACTTAGCTGTATGCTATTAAGCTTGAAAAATGCTTTGAATTCTTCACACACAACACATAGCATAAATGTAATTTTTTTTACTATTATTATTATTCTCATTCTACACTGACCTTTCTCTAAATAGGGGAAACAACTGCATTTTTCAGCTGTCAGTGAATTTAATATTGTAAGACATTCTGCTTTCTGTAGATTAATCATATTTATTTCAAAAATATGTACTTTGTAAAGCTATTGCATATAAATCGCTAAACACTGTTTTAAACCAGGCAACAAAAGAATTGAGAAAATAAAACCTACAATTTCTTGTCATGGTAGAGAAGATAAAGCAGTGGAGAACAAAAACTTAAGAAGCAAAAAAAATAGATTGTCATATAAGCCTGTTTTCAGACCAGTTTAGATTTATTTATTTTTGCATATAAAAATAGTAAAGCTTCTTTTTGAAATTATGAAAATCTTATGTCTTCTTCTCAGTGTTAAAAATATGAATTTCCCTTCACTTAATCTCAAATTATCATTTTTTTTTCTCTCTCCAACAAAACGTCTTTACTTTTTCCCTCCATTTCTCTTCTGGAACACTGTACAGAAAAATACTGGAGATACCTTCTAAATTTCTTGCTCTTTTCTGTACAATGAAATGTAGAGCAATGTCAGGTATGATAACTGAGCGATAAAAACTCCTATGTGCAAATATCATGAGGCTAGAACCTGCTAGGGTGAGTTGTCTTTTCCCAATTAACTACTGGGAAAGTGGGCTTGAGTGACATACAGTAAGGGAATGATAACAGGTAGTTTCAGGTATTCAGCCAGAAATGACAGAAATTGGGAAAGATAAGTATCAGTAAAGGGAAAAAAAAAAAAGATAAGTCAAAAGTGTTTAACTGAAACCGGTGATTTTGTAGGTATATACATATTCAGTGTTTAAGACATTCTAACAGCTAGAATTTTGTTCTTTAAAATATCGACCCTAAATTTTAAAATATTACATGAATTTCATCTAACCCCAAATCAATTTATACACATTCAATAACACAGACTTGTTGCTTTAAGGCCCTGAAGAAACAAAATGTGGTATTCTGTTATCAAGCCGGAAAAACAGTCAGCAAAAGTTTAAACTCATAAATAACAAAATAGAACTTGTAGGAAAACAAACAAACAAACAGAGAAAATAGAAAAAAAAAAGTTATAGCAATAAAGCCCAGTGCTAACCATCTATAGATTAAAGAACATCTTGGATAGGCACTCAAAAAACTCCCACAAGTAGCAACACTATGTTCTTTCAACAATCCAAAGACTTCTGTATTTCAACATCAGATCAAAAGCTACAAAAATGTATGGAAATATGGCTGAGAACATCAAGGGCATTGACATTGGCCTAGATTCCTGGAAGAATGAGAGCATTTGTTAGATGAAGCCACTTAAGTAAGGACACTGTATAGCAAATTAAAACAACATTCCAGTGTTTTCTGCCAATTAGTCTGGGTTGACATCCTGACTACTAATTTAATGATGTGTGATGATCGCTTGAGTATCTAAGCAAGAAATACCCTGTAGGCACTTGAAAAAATTTCAGTACTGCTAGAGCTACTTATAAACCTGTACAGTGGCCTGTGATCAGTTTCCAAGTGCTTTCTGGGATGGAGATTAAAAGACAGAACACCAAAAAAAAGCCAATTTATTAATCTAGGAGACAATCTCAGCGACATGCAAATTCTGTTGAGTAACAAATAAATAGGGTCCATATTTTTGCCAATGAAATATTTAAGTTTATTTCAAAAGCCTTTGAAAATTTAAATGAGTTGAATAGACTTAGTCTTTTATCATGAGAATTAGGATTGATGTATTTTAGTCTTATGTGATTCCTGCTTCTATGATCTTTGCAACTTTTGTG
This sequence comes from Nymphicus hollandicus, assembly GCA_009823435.2. NCBI lineage: Eukaryota > Metazoa > Chordata > Aves > Psittaciformes > Cacatuidae > Nymphicus > Nymphicus hollandicus. Next base: position 10,666 of record WTXV02061139.1, read on the forward strand.
TTAAAGCCAAAATCATTTGAAAGGCCTCACTTAGAAAAATCTTTCTAATTGCAATGACAGAATTACTCATAGCCATTTTATATCCATATGGTCATGCACAGCATTGTCTTCTAAAGCAGAACATTCTTGTCCTTATATTTGCACATTTAAAAAGAAAGTAATCTTTCAATGCTCATTTTACTATCTCTTCTATCATTTCACAGGGATTTGTTCATTCTCATAGTCATAGACTTTTTTTGTACCTAATTCATGTTAATTTTATCATTAACAATCAGCAATATTGTGTAGAACATTTTGAGTGAGATTCTGCCAAGATGTTACCAAATGGGAGCAACATTTTTCTATCTGTGCTGAAAATGCCTTGCTTGATGCATCCTAGGACATTAGCATTTTCACAGCCATGTCACACTCTCATCCAATTTATTACTTCCCAATGTCTTCAGATTTTTTCTTTGCTTTGTCACATACAATTGATATAGTTTACATTGATAGGCTAAAATTCTCATTAATCCTGAAGTATACATCTTTGTACTTCTTATTATCAAAATTAATTTAATTTCCAATGCTTTAGTCCACAGGTTCATCCAATTCTTCCACCTAGTGATCTGCTCTTCCGGAGTACAGATAATACTTTCCACTTTGCATCGCCTGTACATCTTAAAGCACCCAATTACTTCCTGCATTAAAGTCTCTAATGAGAATATTAAACAAATCTACTTAAGAATAAGGACTGAGGAAAATCACTGTCTAATCTCTTTCCTGTCTGATGTTTGATGTAATTTGTGTTGCTTTCCTGTTACCTAGCTATTCATAATCTCTGATGAATATAAGTTCATTTGAAATATCCCTTTCTGTAGGGAGCTCAATCAAGTTCTTTTGTAAGTCTAGATAGATTGGACTGACTTGACAATCACGATGTAATAGATCAGCTGTTAGAAAATATGCATATATGTGTACTTGCAAACACATATAGAGTGAATTTAACATGCTATCTCTAATACATTTTTTTAACTTGCTCAAGGGTTTTTGGAGTTCCATGGATTTGGTAATTTTTTCTTAAAATATATTCTAATGCAGCACTGAGACCTATGATGTACATACACCAGATGTACATACTGTGCTGCATTCCCTGCTCTCCATTCAGACAGCACTGCCATTATTCATTCACTATAATGGACTTTCAAGTGTTTTTTTTAAGGAATACATTCTTCAGGAATAGAGACTAATGTACAATCCTGATTTTATTAGAATATTCAAAGCTTTGTTTCCATTTCAGATATTCTGCTACATACTTCTTTTGTTGGTTTGTTTGGTTTGGATTTTTATGATAGGTAACTTATTTTTTTATGTATTGCAGGCATATTTAAAGAAAGAAAAAATAAATGTGAGACAAAAATATCCCTTAAGCTTTGGAATAGATTAACCTTGATCTTTACTCCTTTATAAACATGTATTAGTATCACTTCTGCTTCCTATCCCTGCTGGCCCTTTCCTATTTTCATCTTTGGCACTGACAGTTGTAATTTTCTTTAAGAAGTCCAGCTAAACTATATTTTTATTATTTTCTTTTTTTTTTTCTGTACTTCACAATAGCGTTATAGGCATCCTTCTTGCAGAGAATTTTTTCATAATTTGCACTTGTATTCTTAATATTCTTTTGGACACGTTTGAGGCTGTTCTGGGTTTTTTTTGGTGGTTTTTTTTTTTTTCTTTTATTCAGTAAATAATTCTGTACTTCTTCCATAACAGTTATTTTTCTTATCTTGCATTTGAATAAAAGATGCTGTGCAAGTTTGCCCCTTTTTATAGAAAATAATTCTTTGCTTGTTCCACATTCAAATCTTTGTTTTCTTCATTTAAGTTAACCAACATCACCAATTAGAAGTAAGAAACTAAAAAGTCAGAAGCCTATTTTTCCTTGCATTTCAACACCTTGATCACAGATCACTTTCTGTGGCTAATTCTGTTATAAATACACTTTCTGATCTAAAAGAATTTATTTCAGTGTTCTATTTCAGTATGTGGTAGAGATATAGGCCAGCCCCATGTACAAGAATACTTTGTCCCCACAGTTATTATGGTATCATATATTTCACAATATATGTGTAGAAAATTGTAGCATTTCATAATTATGTTACTTGTTACTTCCAGAATTTTAGTGAGATTATTACATAGTGAACAATTTTGTATAGGTTAAAGGTTAAAAAAAAGAATGTAAGAAAAAAAGAAGACATAGAAACTCTGTCAAAAATGAAATTTAATTTCTATATAAATGCATTTTTTTTTATTAATTTTGACCTGATATGAAGTGCTAGAAAGTTGAACACAGCAGCTGATTAAATATGAGAAAGGTTAGATGACTGACTTTAAGTTGAATTATCTTTGCTTAGCCAACTATTTTCTTTTGTTCCTAATACTCTTAAAAGAAATGCTGAATTAACAGTCCATTAACACCTGAAGTTTTCTTGATCTTGGTCTGTGATGGCTAAAACAGGGTTTTTTTAACAGTAGGACTAAAAAAAAATAAATAAGTAATTACCTGATGGGAACATTTTGAAATCAGATGGAAAGGAAAGATATTTTAGTGTGTACGAAAATTTGGAAGTTTTTAGCTTTTTTGAGAGTGCTGACAAATGTTAAATTGTTGGTTAGCAGTTATGTGAAGACTTATTCTCTATGACCTAGTTTCAAAACAGAATTAATTTGAAATAGGCAACCTGATAGCCAGCTGAGATTTACCTAATGTCTTTCAGACATTACGGACTAGCACTTCTTTCCATCTCACAATTCAGTTTATATAGATAGAGGTGTTCCTAATTCATTGTTAACTTCCTGAGACATGAAGTCCCTTTTTTTACTCTGTCTTTTCCTCTACATGGTACCAGAATTCATAGAATACAAAGGTAGAAGAAGTGTATTGGGTTTATGTCTTTTGCCTATATTTTATAACAAACAGGTAAAATCCTGACCACATGCAAATACTGGTAGGGAATTTTGTTCTAGGTGGGTATAGAAGACAGCACTATCAGAAGCACTGATTATGAAATCCATTGCTGCAATCTATTTGGGTTGCAAACCCATGTAGTGAGATTACCTGGTACATCTCAACCTCTTAAAGATTGAAAGGTTGCATAATAAAAGAGATTTATTAAAGGAGAAAAAATGTGAAAGAGACTGAGGAGAGAAAAAATAACAGAGAAAGATGAAAGAGTATGGGTGTAAGGGAAGCCTGTAAGATCATGTGATCAATCATTTATTTTTCAAGCTGCCAAGATGGATGGCTAACCTACATAATACAGGTGGACTACCACTCCTAACTGACCTTTAAATTGTATGCTAATATTATACATTATATCTGTTTTAGAGATGAGAAGGTTAAATTTATTTTGTTGCAGACTATAATTTATATTTTTAGTCTCCTGTGTTCAATTACATTTTCTGAAGTGAACTAAGTTCAATAATGCATGCTTAACAGCTCTCTGATGAATACATTGCATTGTAAACAAGATGTCCTGTTTCTAAGATAGTTAAAGTTACATCCTTTTAGTCTAACATCATGTCATCTTGCACATACTTACTCTTCTCACTCTGCTGCCTGTTGGCTCTAAATAATAAGTGTCTCTAGCTCCTTGAACAATATGTGTAAAGCCCATTAAATGTGTTCTCTGTCTTGCAAGGTAGAGGTCAGTAGGATCTTATTTACAGAAAAAAATCATAAAAATAAAATAGGATATTTCAGGAGCTATTACAGTTTTGTCCTAAGCCCAGCTAGCTTGCTTATCTAACACAAGATATTCTGATTTTACATTTCAGCTCGCAGAGTGTCAAAAAAAATAGATTATACTAGAAAAATAAATAGTAAAAAGAGAACTTTTGTTATTGACATATTGTACAGTTTTTCAAGCAGCATATGTAAAAATAAAGCATAGCAACTGAAAAATAATTAGAAATTATGAAAGACTTCATTGTGAACTATCAAAGATTCCAAAGAAAATCAAGGAGGCTTTCTAGAGAATCTAGCTTATGCAGTTTTAATTGAAGTTTCATGCAATCCTTTGGGTATTTATAGATAAAAGTCTGGTATATCACACTATAATAACAAAATATAAAAATACAAAAGTTATATATGACCTTTTCTTCTCTTATAACTAGATTTCCTAAAATAGAGAGTCTTGTCACATTTCATTCTCTAAGAGTGTTGTGCTTAGATGTTTTTTCTCCAGAAAATTTAGATGAGGGAAGAGTTCTGATCCTGGCCCTTAGAGGTGTTTAGGTACCATGCTGCCATTCATCATGTACCTTAATACATTTGAAGCTCTGAACCTGTCATCATTTGCTGAAAGATACGTTGTTCTCTGGGTCAGTTCACTGTTGCTCTAGTACAAAACTGTTGCCACTATATTGCACAAATTCTGAGGTACTGGATCACAAACAGAACAGCTGCTATAATTACAAAAAGTTCTTTTTCAGTTCTTTGAACTCTTGCCTTCTGTTTCCTAGACTTTTTTCGTTTAAACATGTTGAAAGCAAACAGTGGAACATGTGTTATATAAGATCACATTTACTTTAGAAAATAATTTTGGTATCAGAGTATTGGCATTCTTTTTAATTCAATCAGCAAAAATTTGAGCAATTTAGCTTTATTAGCTTGAATCTGATAAATTATTTCACACAGACAATTTTTTGACTGTACAATCACTTCTAAAATTAATAATGTATCAATTTTGTCTGTATCAATTGGTTTGTATAATTTCCATCCACCATCAAATTATAGAGATAAAGTGATATTTTGTTACTGAAGTTGACGATAGCTTACCTAAGCGCCCTCCACTTAAGTTTTCTGAAAGATTAAGGCTTCTGGATGCATATGACAGACAAACTTTGGAGATATTATTCAATGAGATAGTCTGGTCAAGACATTTTCCTATACCTTGCTTTGCCAATACCTCTTGCTAGTGAAAGAGCTTTTAATTTCTTGTTTCCAAAGAATAGATTTTTAAATTTACAAAACTATTGGGTTTTTTTAATGATTGAATGGCAAAAAGGATGAATTAATTTTCCTTCCTCAGACAGAGTTTCCATGTCAATAAAGTTTATACTTATTCATCCTAGATTAGCTTTATAAAGTTTACAAAAATATGTTTTACTTTAGGAACAGATTTTTATACATCATTTTGTTACATCTTTGAGAGAACACACTTCAAAGGGAGAATAAATGAGAAAATTAATTCAATCTTTCTTTTTCTGATACTCTATGAAACAAAAGATATATGAAATTAAAGAATTGGCAGCCTTTATTTGTGTTTTTTTTTCTACAGAATTTCATCCTACTTGTATGACTAATATTGCATTCATATGCCTTCCTAATGCTAAATCATTTTCATAAATGCTTATCGTCTCTTGATGCTCCCTTGCCACCCCATATACAACACTGAAATTACACTGTTGTTGACATTGGCTCAGGAATGGTTTACTTCAGGCTTATGCCAGAACTGAATTCTATCTATGAGTATACTTCATATTTTCAATTCAAAAGCGAAAACAAGAAACAAACAAACACTTATTACATAGGTGTTGCCATACTATTTTCATTCTCCAAAATATTGAAAATATTCTGCTCCTTTTCAGGCCTTTATATCAACAGATGACAAATACAGATGACTGAAGAAATATCACAGAGCAGATCAGTGACAAAGTTGGACAGATAACTTGTTACTCCAATTACAAGACCAACAATGTCTTTTTGGCTGCATCATTATTAGTAGTAGGAGGAGTAACAGGAGTATTGCAGTTCTATTTAGAAGGCTTAATCATTATCTGTGACCAATTGTATGAAGCACCATTCAGAGATAATTAAAAAAGATAAAACTTCTGTCTAGGAAGTAGCAACGAGAAAGAAATGAGCAGTGAATGTGTACAGGAAAGGATGAAGAATGAGACAGCAAGACATCGTCATTCAGTGTGGTCTCCACATACTATCAATCTTATATTGTACCTAAGAACAGACTGCCAGTCAGCCACAGCATTAGTATTTATTTGCTGTACCTCTTCTTCATGACTGCAAATTCCCCAGAAGACAACACAAATCTTTTCAGTTTCTGAATTTGTGTTTTTTTGTAGTACACAAAGGCCAAGTGAAAGTAAAACAACTGTTAATACAGATGACAATAATTGGCTAAATGAGACTGGTTAAAATGCATGCCATTGAACAATGCCTCCTCTGCTTCTGTCTTGTTTTCAGTTATAGTGAATTGGATTTATGGGCATATACACTACAAGTGTTTAATTCTAAAAAGCTACCCTTCCTGTCTTCTCCATATACACCTACTTGTTCCAGAACTCTGGGTTATTGGCTACCTCTATTTATTTCAAGGGAACCGTGGCTTTTGAATGTTGAAATAACCCCACATTTCACACTAGCTATTTGAATTAAAATCCCTTTATGAAGGTGCTTTTTGCATGAGCAAACATGGTCTGCACCAATCTTTGAGTCCCAACAGTGTATACTGACCTGTGCAAAGTCACAGTAAAAAAAGTCATGCATATTGTATTAATCTATTATTCACGATCAGCTGTTATTATCAATTTTTCATATTATTTTCTTTCTTTGTTATAATTCACACTGAAAGGTAAGTCATAGTTCTACCTCAAAGCTAGTTTGCGAAGGTTATATAAAGAGTAGAAAACTATTAAAACTTTTTCCTAACTCCCCAGCTTTGACATTGACACTGGCTTGTTCTCCATTCATCTTCGACATGTGACTACTACAAAAGTTAATGAATGTGTACCAAAAGCAGCAAAAGCTTTAGTGTCATATATTATCCTTGAGGGGGCAGAGGATGGAAGGGGAGAGAAGGGGAGAGAAGAAGAGAAAGAGGGAGACAAAATGTTCAACTTTCCTTACGCTCTTTTAAAGAAATTGGTTTTTACACTGCTTGAATCTTCAGTGTCCTTGGAGATAAATATACTTCACTTTTTCATTGCTGTAGTTGTTTGCTATATGTCATAGTTAAACTTTGCTAGAAACTGAAGGGGAAAAAATGGATAAACATCCAGCCAGAAAGAGTAATTGCTCAACAGGTTGTATGTTCTATGAGAGCTCCATTCATGTGTTCATCACACATAAAATAGGAATAGCAAATTTATTATTAAGCTTATCACTTAGATATTTAATCTCTCACGTTAATAGTTGGGGTGGGGTTTTTTTTGTTTATTTTGCTTGGTTGATTGTTTGCAGTTTTTTGTTTTGTTTTGTAGGGATTTTTTGGTGGTGGTTTTTTTTTTCTTTTTTTGAATAAGAAGATGAAACGAGGCCATGTACTGTAGACTGTTGGAAGATATTGTATAGCTCAGAGGAAACTGTATTCCAGTAGCATCTGGTAAAATGTTATTTTTCAAATCATTAGGTCGTGTATAAAATACAGTAATAAAAACCCCAGGAAAAGCTTGGTATTCTTAATCTCTCTGTCATGCTCTTGCTCCAGCCCCTTCCTACATTAATAAAACCTCAAGCAACTGCAAGAGAAGAGATTCCAAAACAAGAATATTATAACTTATTTGGATTGTATTTAGAGCCACAGAAGTAAAGCTACAGATTGTCACACAGTCTGAGGAAAGGTATAATATTTGATTTTCATAGCTCAAAAATTCTATATGTTCTTAATTTTAGGGAGAAAGAGTGTTGGATTTTTTTTGGGGGGGGACGTTGTGGTTTTTTGTTGTTGTTTTTAGGGTTTTTTTTCCTCCAGTCAATATTTCATCATTCATACTTCATCAAGTGTAAACCTTTTGTAGCACTGTATTTATCATGTTCACAGAAATTATCATGGAGAACAAGGGTATGGCTTGTTACAGTGAGGTTATTTGTACTATGCTGATAGTAACTATCAAACTACTTGCATTACCATTACAAGATGCAGATTATGGCTTCTAGAATGGGAAAGTCAGTAGAAGACTGAAGTAAAAAAAAAGGGCATCCAGCTCAAAGCAACAATCTCTCATCTTGATGCTGTAAGTGGTCATTTATCAGTCTCCCCCAGCAATGTATAAGTATTGACACCTCTTGAAAGCCGTAGGGAGATTTTCCAAGTACTTCAATATGATCAACATGTTTTAGGGTTATCAGCAAAAACTTCTTTCTCTATGTAATTTCAACAGTGGGATAATAATAAAGGATGTTTTGATCATTAAGGAAATATAGGGACATTAAAATTCAGCCTGACCATTCTTGTCAGACTTGAGTGGTCTAATGTCTGGCTGGATATCACACTTACCTGAATTGATGAGAGGAAAAGCTATCAGTGTATTAGGGAGTAGTAAGACAGAGCAATAATTAAAACACTGCAATAACAAATAGTGCACATAGGGAGATTTTTTACTTGTGCTGTTTTACCTTTGTAATTTTTCCCTCTTTTTCTGTGCACCAAGAACACGATATAAATAATAATGATGAAACTGAGCTACAGGCAACAGACCCTGATAATTCTAAAATTTAATTTTGCTAAACATATGAAAGTTGCTGAAAGTGGTGACACAAAATGACAGTATACTCTAAAGTTGTAAGATTAGACCCATATCATGATTTAAATGGTGTTAATGGCAGCTAAACTGTAGTGTTAACTATCTGTGAGCTTGTGCTTAGAGAAAGTGACAGATGAGTTTCACTGCAGTCTGCTGATGTTTAGTTTTTCTACCCATATCATCTTGACATCAGAGAGAAGGAAGATCTCAGGACTTTCTTTTATTCTATTGTAACAGATGAAGGTGGGTTTGAAGTCAACCAGGCTATACCTGGTTAGTATGTTTTTAAGAAAAGGAAATTAAAAACAAAAAATCCAATGAAAAAAGTCAAGTCATACAAATGTATGCTTTTAACCAAGAACAGCAGTTTTAACAATAAATAATATAATAAGAAAAACCCCCATAAAACACAAACAAACAAAAATAAACAAACAAAAAACCCAAACAGACAAAAAAAACAAACATTACACGTCTCGGGTAATGTAGATTAGGAGAATTCAAGACATCCTCATACAGGAATAATTGAACAGAATGACCTAGTAAATAGATTTTAAGCCTTTGTGAGGAGGAGACTAAGATATAATTCCCTACTATGTCAAATTTAGACTCAACAAGAGTTTGCTTTGAGGTACAATGAAAAGAAATTCTGATTTTGGCAGAGATGATGGGGAGTAGAACGAGAATTTACAATAATTGACTTTTTTTCTACTCCTGGTTAAGCATTCAGGTGGCTGTTATGATGCACAATAGGTTTATGACCTTAGTTAACCAACAAAATATAAAACGCCAATCTAAGAAGTTTTGCCTGAGTATGAACCATATTTTTCTACATCAGACATTAATAAGGATAAACAAAGTTTTTGATAGTAGGGTTAATTTTTTTTTCCTAATACTCTCTAGTTATACATAGTATTTTAAAATAAATAATAGGTGGGTGGAATATTGAAATATAATTTTAGGAAATACGTGTTCACATATGAGATAAGAGAAGCAGCATGTATATGATACATCACTGTGGCTTCAAATCAGATTTTGTTCTGATTTCCAAGAAAATCCTATGCTATTTTCTGCTTTCTTTTTTTTTTTTAATAATTGAAAACAGGAAGATTCCATAACAAACTCGTGTCATATAATACCTGAGTAAAGCAAGTTTTTTCAACCAGTATATTTCTGTCTGCAATTCTGTGGTCTAAAGTTTCACAGATTTATGTACCACCTTGAAAGATTTTTTTCTCTGTTGTGAGAAATGATAAATTATAATCACAAAGCATTCATATGTGGATATATTTTTCCATTTCCTTCATCTACGAAATAAATTATTCCTGTTGTGTGCTGTGATTCTCTTAGTTAAAAGAACAAAGCTATGGGTAGATATCTATAAAAACTTTTTTGTGAACAATATAATACTTCTGTAACTGCATTGGTACTGAACAAAGGAAGAATTCTTGGTGTGGAAAAAATGATACTGGGATGCAAATATACCCTAAGATGTGTTTGGAAAACTTAGATATAATTTATATATATACATATATGTATGGAAAACTTGGTGAACCCATAGTTAAGACTACAACTTGTAGACCTCTGGTTATCTTGTAGACTTCTCTGTTTCTGTCAGATAAATAAAATGACATTTCTATCTGTCTTCTGCAATTCACTTTTGCAAGTCTCAGAGCAGTAAAAGCATACTTGACCCCATCTATCACTAATGAAGTAAATCCAATATTGTCTCAAAACAGAATTACTCTACATATATTTTAAAGTAGACAAATTCTACATATACAAAAATAAAATCAGCCACATGATAAGCTACAACCAATAATTTAATACTAGATTCTGTATGGGTAATTGCATTCATCTTTCCTTTTTACTTGTTATTTTCTTTGTATGAAGGGGTGGTCTTTTCACGTTTATTTTATGCTATTTACCCTTCAGGTACTGTCACTCAATAACAAAATGTTTCCTATCCTTTTTTTGTGTATAGAGATTTTGGATAAGAGCATATTTGGATATATAAAATGGCAGCATCTTATTTTTATGGACAAGTCCTCTTGTATGATATAAAGAAAAAAAAGGAAGCATTCCCTCCCCCTCTACCCCCCCCTTCCCTTTTTCATTCTTGAGGAGAAGGAGAGGTTTTGGATGGAGTCATTATTTTCATGAGTCTGAGTTAACTCAGGTATCAGAAATAGTAAGCTTAGAAAGACCTGTATTATATCTTAGTGGGGATATAGCTTAATAAATTACACTAAGTTTATTCTTTCAAATAAGAAATGTAAGTAAGTCAGAATGTCCACTGTTTAACCCTGTTGAATTCAGTAGCTTTTACGCTGGTCAAAGCAGAATAAGGATTCTTGCCTTAAATCTTCTTCAGATGGGATAAATTTACATGGACTTTTTAGTATCACTCATAAAACCATATGATTTTCAAGGTTCTTGGAAATCTGAATTTAAAATAAACCTCTTCAACTGTCATATGGTGGAAGGAAAGAGGTATTGGCTTTGTTTTATAAGATGGGAGTGGTTGCAAGATTTGACATACTTTTTAAGGAGTACTTGTGGCCTCTAGTTAGATAGTGGAGCTCTTCAGAAAGTTAAATAGATAAATAAAATAAGAAGTCTTTTAAAAGGCCTTTCCAATTAATTTGCTTAAATAATTTCATAACATTTCTATGGCAGAGAAAATATGCCTCATATTTTACTCTATTTAGTCAGTAAAATATAATTTATGACATCAGGCTATGTAATATAAAAAACACTCAAAGAAATAATTTGAATCAGATTATAAGATGTGAAAACTTATGGTAATTTATGAAGAGTATTGTATCGTATGTGCATTATGCATACCATATGTATATATTATAGTAACAACTGTCATCAAGTGTAAGGGATTGTTTCCCTTCTTTCTTACTGCAATAATATAATCAGTATGTAAGCATATATAAAGAAATAACAAATTTTCTTGATTATTTTAGAACTGTGTAACAAACACGATGTATATGCAAGATTTTTTGTGGAATTAGAGTAAAGCATATTCCTTTCCATGAAAATGCATCCTCCAAAAAACCCTAACACAATTTCCTAACATGGGAGCTTTTTGGGTATTTGACAGATATAGAAGGTAGAAAAGCAAGAGAATTGTGCTGTTTACTCGAAACCACATTTAAATCTTCTTTGAGTGCTATGAGCTTAAGTCAGCATTTTTTTGACATCTTAATCCAGATGCATGAATTATCTTCTGACAAACAAGGAGATTAATAAAAAACTGTTCTCTCAGCACCTTGCTGATTTAATACCTGCTTAACTCCTGCAGCTTATCTTGCTCTCATTGAACTGCATACACATGGTCCTTTTCTTTTTTTATTTATTTTTTTATTGAAAATTTTACATGTATGACTGGAAGTCATGGGTGATATCTTTCAGTTCCATTACAAAATCTGTCTCATATATATATATACTTATATATATATATTTAATACAATTAGAAGCAAATCTACTGAATTATGAAAAAATGATTGTCTACTAAAATTTAACTCAAATTAAATCTGTTGTAGATGTTAAAAATTATTTTGTTTTCTCTGATGGAGCTGAAGGCCACTTTCACATATTTAATTGGTAATGCTGTGTGGCAAAAATTACAAAGCCTTAATGATAATTTCCCATCTCCCAGCCTGGTGTCAACCATACATTAGGTTTTTAGTACAAGGACCCTTCATTTCAGAAAGAAGTACTTTTAGAGTGAGCAGGATCCTCTATGGAGTACCTTCCATTCACAAACACAGTCCTGCAAGCAATTCTGTATGCCTCTCAGTAATTGCAGGCAAGTCAAGTCATTTCAAGTTAGGTACAAACAAAAATGGTTACAGGAGCAGAGTCTAACTTAAGAACTCATCTACAGATTATCTAAACTGAATCCATCTGAAATAATACCTAAAACCACTATTTTACTTGAATATATGCCTTATTATCTAGTCATAAATCATGAAGAGTGAAGTATAAATATTGTCAGAATCATAAAAAAGTTGTATTATTCTAAGAAATCCTACTTCAAAATCATACAGCATTTTAACCAACAGCAGCTGTCCTTCAGTTTTGGCACTCCTGGACCAGCTTAGAAATTATGTGTAGTGAGTTACCTTTGGGGAAGAATACTTATGTGCAGCAGGATCTAAAGATGCATTCTGGAGTTAATAGCATTACATTGCTTAACATAAGAAAGAAATTGAAGAGCCTTTTACTGTGATTCCTCAGCAGCAAAAGAGACGGGGAAGAGAAAAGCAAGGTGTTTACAGTCTTTGAAGCATGTAGCATGTTTAAATTTGAAAATTAAACCTTGCATTAAAGATACTCCCAGCTACTTCTGCAGTCTTCTTTCAAAAAATTAATGTACAAATATTTTATTTAAATGTCTCAGACTTTTTAATGGCTCAGAACAACTGCATGTCCTTGGAGCTGCTCTCCTTTCTGAGAGATGAATGGTAGGCAAGATTGCTTTCCTGTAATTTCTCCATTTCCATGCTTCATTTCCTACATTTATCTGAGACTGGAGAAAAATCAGCATGTTCTGATGAGTCTAACACCATGAGGCAGTAAAATGGACCTGAATTTAGTGAAGATTGGAGCTTCAAAATAAATATAACGCTTTATGTCAAATAATAATAAAAAAGGATAAGTTCTCCTGTACAAATCAGAAGAGATAATAAAAAATAGCAAATAGATAGCAACATCTTTCTATACCTACATAAGCATCACTAAACTTTTCAACCATAAAAATACCCCTCCATATTTCTCATTTTATGTGGTTTGCAAACTACTTTGGTACGTTGATGACAAACATTGTGGAAATTCTTAGTATAAAGAGCAATTTTTCATAAAACTGCCCAGAAAATTACAGAAACTTCTAATTGAATATCTCTGAGAACAAACAGGGAGAAACAAAAAGATGATCTCCTGGACTTCTGTTTGTTTTAGTGTCTGTCCTTCTGCTTTTGTCCTTGTAAGCTGCATGCAACTCTGTAAAGAAAATTTCTTAAAAAAAATCATTGCATCTGTAAATACTATATACTGTGATGTTGCACTTAATCATATATTGTATCTGTAAATTTGTTTCTTCTTACTCTTACTTCCTATCAGAGACACTGTGTGCTAGATACAGCAATACTGCGAAGGCATCTACAGAGTATCATTGGCTCATTGAGGTCACAGTGCATAATATACTCTTGAAAGTGAGTTGCCTCTGCAGGTATCTGAGGGTTGCTATCTATTTGAACTTGGCTGAGCATTTCATTTTATCAAAAATGTCACCAAATGCTCATATTTTGTGTGGTCAGCGCAGTCCTTTGGACAACTCTAATGAAGATATGTTCCACCAAGGCAAAAAAACCTAAAAGGTTAAAAATGGAGAAATATTTACAACTTTTCTTCAGTCTGTAAGGTTAAGTTTTCTGTTTTATTATTCTTCAGTGCATTTTCAGAGAAAAGTTCCAAGGCTATGAGTATAAGCATTCTGGTCCAGTCCCATACATATCCGCAAGCCTTTTAAAGCGAGGGCCCCAGTCACTGAGGTAATCGTAGTTCTGGTCAGAGTTTGAGCTGATCGAATCTAAGGAACTGAGAGACTCTGCCACCGAACCATTCCCCTCAAATGCATATGTCTGCAGAGAGTCGTAAGGTGGCGCACAGGGGTCCATGTCAGCTTCCTTTAGTCTTTCCCAGATAAATTCCCTAAAAATTACGTTATCTGGAATGCTTTTAAAAGTTGGTCTGCTCAAGAACTGAATCTCAGGTGTCACATCCCTTCTGGTCTTAGTGTCTCGGATGATGTTGAGGTTTCTCAAGGCAGCCATGTCAAAAGCCTCGGTGTCTTCTTCTCCACCACCCTCATCATCATACCTGACAATGTTCTCTCTGATATCTCTCTCTTCATCAAAAATGAGCGGCTCCTTTTTCCGTCGCCTCATGGTGAAAATCAGCAAGACAAGAACTGGAACACAGAAAAACTAGAGGTTTAGTAGTGCTAAAGTTTCCTCATATTTGTCCCAGTGGTGCAAGTACTCATTAGCCTATATGGCAAAGACCCAAGGAAATAATAGGCAATTTATGTAGCTAGATTTGAAACCTAGGAGGTCCTGAAACAGCTTTTAAACCATAGGCTTTTTAGGCATTAAAGAATCTCTTCCTGAAACCATTCTGAATTAACGTCTTCATCTGTAAATCTATATCCTATGCTGTCCACTAAACATAAATTTTAGGACTGATTCAGTCTGACTATTACAATCTCACAGTCATGAAATAAAAAAGATCTTTTCCTGAACTCTTAATTGCCCAAGTGATAAAAGCACATTCATAAAGCACCTGAATAGAATTTAACAACCATATTTTGGGAAGGGCTGAATTAAAGTATATGGTCAATCTCTGCTAAATCATAGATTGGAGAACACTGAATTGTTAAGCAGTGTGTAAAAAAAAAACTGTCTTAGTTCACAGATTGAAAATATCTCTATATAAGACCTCACTTTTCTGTACAGTGCAAAGTACTGCACTTGAGGTTTATGAATTACATCTAATGAGAACTGCTAGGGCTGGAATTTATTGCATCAGCCAGTGCTAGAAATGTAATTATTTTTTTAATTTTAATCCCTAAAGTTCCTTGCAGCTTTGCAATCTAGTACTAAACTGCAGTGACAGTCAAAAGAACTGGGAGAAACTAACTCAAGTCTCCTCTAGTTCAAATACAGTTTTGGTAAAGAAATATCATTGCTGACACAAAAAATATGGAACCAGTAATATGAATATTGCACCCATCTGTGGAACATGATGGAGTGTGAATCATGCTTCTAGAAAATGATTAATATTATACTGTAGCATCTGGACATTTGCTGACTTAATGATACTCCTAGAAAATAACAGGCATCACTATGGCTGTAAACATAACAGTACGTTGAAAAGTGTTATTCCACATTCAAGTATTCTTATCTGATTTTATGTTTATTTTTAATCTTAAGTATATGTGTTTGTATGCATTCATATGTCTAAGGTTTACAATCCTTACAGAATTTTGTAATGACAGCTAAATACTGTAGAAACATCTGGAAAAGCAAAAGCTGATACAGATAAAATTACACATGAGCTTCCCTAGGTAGTCTCAAAAGTGGCCTCCATAAATTGTATGATATAGGACTGCCATTCTTGAAAGCCCTTCTTTTCATAGAAGAATCTTTAAAATCAATATCGATCTAAGTCATTTGGAGGCATGATTTAATATTAGGATCGCTTGGTTAGAATAAATCAGTCAATCAGAAATTGTACATGCAGAAAACTCTCTATAGACATTGCAGTACTACTTAGAATTGACTAAAGCATAAGGTGATTTTAAAGGTAGACTTCCTGCAATCCTTATTTTTCTTTGAAACTATGCATGTCTAAAAACAAAACTGGAAAAAGCTAACTTTTTTTTTCTAAACTTTTTGAAAAACATACAAGGCAATATTTTTCCCCCCTTTTTTTCAGTAGCTACCAGGGACACATCTAATGATACATCTACTAACAGGTGCCTTGTGACTTTATTACTGCAGTATCAGCATCACTCTTTCACTTTTTTGCCCCTGGCATCTCCCTGAGTCATGCTTTATGTATTAAATTCAGAAGCCACTAGTTTGGGGAATTTTGGTTTTTGTATATTTGAACAATATTTACATAAGCAGTTTGAGAATATAAGTTTTTGACCTTTAAAGTGGCTTTCATGAAATTTCATAACATTCTGATATTTCTATAATACAAATTGAGCCATAAATTATACAGCAGTGAACATAAAATTGTCATCTTAGAGGCAACAATTGCACTCCACTCTTATTGCGTTTCTTTAGTGTATGACATATTTTAAAGTGAGACAAATTAGCTTGCTGACAGTACAAATATACATTTAAGCCAAGATTTCCATTGACATAACTTTTTAATTACCATTAACAATTTCCTTTACACAAGTGCAAATGCATTTTCACACCACTGTCTCTCTTAACGTAATCTTAACATATTTCATTTTGAAAGTTAAATACCTGTTAATAAGTGAAAAATATGAAATTTAGTAGGCAGGTCCGCCTAAAGGTACAATAAAAATCAAGATACTATGAATGTTTTACATAGTATCCCTTTTACATCTCACAGTTGCTTAAAGCCAATAAAAATATGGAGTCTTTTTAAAGGTTAAATATTTTAGCATTTAGATAGCTTTATGGGAATATTAATTTCTAGTCTTTCCAACAGTTATGAACAGGAAAGTTTAACCTCTAAATGAACAAAGATTTAGCTGCATTGTAGGAACTGTAGATCTGAATACAAGCCCCAAACATATTTCACTGATATCTAAATTAAGTGCAAGTGTTTTTAAAGCTTATCCATTATCTATTAAATAATGATGGGGTGGGGAGGAGGGAGGGAGATCCCCTACATTTATCACAAAAGCAGAGATTAAATCTGTAATTAGTCACTAGGTGAACAACTAGAAAACCAGATCTTATGCTTTTTTACAGATGAAATAATGCAATCATAGAATCATAGCATCAAGTAGGTTGGAAAAGACCTTTAAGACGAAGTCCAACCGTTACCCTAGGACTGCCAAGTCCACCTCTAAACCATGTCACTGAGGTACGAATGGAAAAATGGAAAAGCTTAAGGGATGGATGTACTGCACATTGAGGCCACTAGTTTGGCTCTGTACTGGTACACAGAACTCATGCTAAATAGATGAGATGGCAATATTGATTTCATGTGTGATTTTAACAAATAAATAAACCAATCAGCATTAGAACTAATTATAAACACTAAATATGCAGAACTAATAGAGATAGATTGAAACTAAACTTTTTGTTCTGATTTACACCTGAATTGTTAGAAATCTTGATTTTGTTTAACAGGTACAATAGCCAAGAGAAACTGCCATTTGTGTTTATATTAGCTGTGTTAATACATATTTTTATCCTTGTGTCAATATAGATGTAGTGATAGTATCAGTAGTTCAGTTCATCTAAATCAGTCTTTAAACAAACACTTCTGAATACAAGAGCACCTTTTTTATTTTGCTATTTTGCAGTGTGCTTTATGGAATTATTATAAAATTTCCATTTTGTATGATCTGGTGAAAAGTCAGTTTTAGGCCACCTGAGCATATTTCTCTGTTTTAGTATTAATCTTTCTTTTTGTACCCAAGGCAAATGCAACATAATTATAAGGAAGCCATAAAAGCCCTGAGGTAACCTGAGGGAGAACACTACATACAGCTATACAGTAAGGGACAAAGCTAAATCACAAGCATTATCATACTGTGTATACACTACACCCCTAAGCCTTGTATTTACTATAACAATAAGCCACATCAGCTATGAGAAAATCTGCACATTGGTTTGTGCCTTAGGTGTGTCATGATTCATAAACCTGAAGACTGCAGATCCTCAGTCACCTAAGCAGCACACTAATAACCTATTTAGTTATACCTTGCAGTTGCCAGCAGTCAGATGAGATTTGAGGATTACAGAGGCCAAGTCTCAGGAAACCTGCATTTAATTCCCAGTTAATAAGCGTCATATATAACTGTTGTGTAATCAGTTTGGATTGATATTTGCAAAGAAACTGTGACTTTTAAATGCCCACACTGAGTGACCCTATGAGGTGCTGCTCCATAAATTTCAGAAAACAGCGTTAGCACTGCTTACTCAAGGACCTTTTAAATTACTTAATTTGGATACCCCCAAATTAAAAGAGTTATAGATTTATCATTCTTAAAATTGAAAAACCAAATTCCACACATCCTACATAGTCGCATTCTGTACACATTTTACTTAAGAGAACAAGATCCTTATAACTAAGATGATTTCTTCTTGTTTATGAATCACACAATTATGTGTGCTAATTTAATTGTATTCTTGTAGGTATTGTGATATGAAATTCCCCATCCTTCAACTGAAAAAAAATCTATATTTTGAATTTTAATCAATATATTATTATTTATATGTTTATTAACTGTAACATTATATTGTAAATTCTAGTATTGCACTGATATGAGGCTTTCTTTGGTGTTTTTAAGACAATAAGTAATAGTAGATTATATTCAGACGTATGGAAAATAAAAATTGTGAAAAAGCACTATGTCAATCTAGCTTATCATTGTTTCAATACAAAGAAAATTTTTAACCTCTCAAATAGGATTGGGTTATCTACAGGTGAACACTATTTTCTGTGTGATTTTGTGCATACATTTTATGCTAAACACTTGTTACAAAAGTAATCATCTTGTCTGGAAGATGTTAACTGAAAAAAAACAAATTACTTTGAAGTAAATTACTATATAACTTCCAGAGGATTTAAGAAAATTTCTACTTACTTCTCCAAAATTATGTACAGTCTAAAATGAATGAAACCTAGCTTTTCATATGCTTTTTATAGAATCAATTGCAAGAACTTTTTTTGTTTTGTTTTGTTTTTTTGTCTTTAAAACATAGTTCACTGCAGACTGAATAATTATAAAGCAGTTTTGAGTAATTAAAAAAGCACTGGAACTTTCTTGTGGAATGAAATTTAGAATGTAACCTCCATCAGTCAATATGGGGAGGGAAAAAGATTTTGGCAAAATGTTTTTAACTTTCAAAAATTATCCTAGTTTGAAAAAATTCTACACCATGTTATGTGCAACTATAATGAGTCAATATAATTCAGTAACATTCTTCTTTCTTAGCATTAGTGAAAACATTGTGGTTCACTAAAATTGATAGGTTGCTTAAGTAAAAATAATAACAGTAAGAAATCCCCCTGAGACAATCTGACCCTTGGTCAAGTAAATGGTTATTTTTTAGACAAAGGGATGTTTGGGGCAAGAACAAATACCAAAGCACATCATGCTAACTGAATGGAATGTAAGAGCTTGCTAAGAATTCAAGATACTAGTGCCAGAATGCATGTATCCATGACGCTTATGCAAATCTCATGCCTCCTTTGCTTTACAACTGGCACTCACATTGACGAATGTGACTGGATTTGCACCATGTGTGAATCTTGGGCCCGAAAATAATTTTTATTTGGTAGGCTGTCTCCATTTGTCACTGATAAACTCTTGCAACCTTGGTCCCAGCTCTGGAACCACTTGCCAACAGCTGAAACCTGTTTTTTATGATGTGCTACTGGATCTTCAGGATTATTTTGTCAAGAACATATGTGAAGGTTAAAAAAAAAAAAAAAAAAGGATAAACCATTCAGCATTCCGCTGATCCCAGAAAATGTCTTCTAGGAACAAAAGAGAGAAGAAGAAGAAAGCTTTGGGACCAGACAAGCAACAACACTTGACTGATTTCACTGGGCAACAGTGATGCTTAGGCATTTCTTCCTTGGCACCTGGCTGGGAAAAAAACAGCAGCAGGATGCAAGTACCAAAATGCAGGACTCAAAGCCAGGGTTAACATACAAACACAGCCTAAACCATGCCTGCAGCTTTGAATTGTACCCAAAAGGAGCAGTTTAGATTGGAAGTGATAACAGCACATACAAATGTCCATTTGGATAAACAATGGTGATGCATTCAGAGAGATGAGTTTCGAAGTCCAATTCTTTGACAAATAAAACCAATGGTGAATGGGTCATATGCAAGATTCCTCGAGAGTGCACAGCCCATTATTCAAAGAGCTTTTCCTCAATTCTTTATGAAAAGCTTCTTCAGCACACTAAAAATGACCAGAACAAAACCTCAGGTTTCTTGATTTATTTGTTGTGTTTGAGCCCTGGTTCACGGAGTAGAATAATCAAATTATTGCCTGGTAGCATGCTGTGCCTCCACTCAGTTCTCTTCTTCAAGGCTTTATGGCTTCTATTTAAGAAAAGCTTATGGCCAGGCGAGGCTGTGTTGCATCTACAGCAGTCTGTAATCTTTGTAAACTCTCTTTCTATATATATAAGAGAAATTATGATGTTTCAATTTGGGATGCAGTGAATTGCTATTGTTACAGAATTTTTCTTGAGTGCATTAGACCAAAGTTTTAAATGGGTGTTTTACTACTGATGCCAATGCCAGTTCATATAAGAGAATCTCTTGTATATTTTTTCAAAATTTACCATTTAGCTTCATGTCCAAATAAAGTTCATTTGTGTATAGAAATGGCCTAGAAATGCTACTTAAAATGTGGCATTTAAAAATATTCATTAAAACGTTTGGCAATCATTCCCTTCCATTTCTCCTTAAACCTAAGCCTAACCATGTCTTGAGCAAGTTTAAACAATCTTTTGTTGTTAGGGGTTTTTGTCACAAAGGTGGAAAACTCTGTAAATGCCATCTCTTATACATAGCTCCTGAGTAAATTGGCTGGGTTTAATGCAAAAGTAGTGACTTTTCTTACTCTGTAACAACAATGCAAGAGGATTTCCTTTTTTGGCTCTTTTAGAAATGTTTGTAGCAGAACAGAAATTTCCTTCCAATGGCTCACAGCAAGGCGAATCAAAGTCAATAAGAAGAGGTACTTATACATTGATGAGATAATGCCACGAATAGAAGTGTGGACAAAAGTCTCTTGATTTGACCTATTCAAATTACTTCAGTAACAGATAAATCACCACTAGGGTTATACCAACCTGAGGAGACTATGGTATACCCTTTTCCATTAGACTGGTATGTACTGCCATGGAATACAAAAATCTGGCCATTAATAACACTCAAAGAATTATTGCGTGCTGAATTGGTACTCTTGTTAACATGTGAACTTTCTGACAATAAGGAAAGCTGCCCTTTTGCTCAACTGCATCCTGTAGATGCAGGATTATCCTTCATCTTTACTCCTCAATTTGGGCCTTTGCTACTACCATGTAGTCATTTTGCTTAAAGGCTGAGCATGGGATAAGAAATGCTAACCAAACTAGGATGTTGACACTATTCCACTATCTTCCAGTGCCTTTTATCTAATTGAGCAACAAAAAACCCAACTATGCTGCCAGTTGCAGAGGTAAGAAAAGGTCATTTTGTAGAAGATAATTAACTATATATTATGTCCTTCAATAAATTGCCTCTGTTGTATTTTCTGGATGTCATTTGTTCTATATAAATCAATAAATGTTAAAAAATAAATAGCTGTATCTCTGAAAAAAAGGACACATACTGGTACTGGTGTTACAGTAAGTATGCTAATCCAAATACTCTCTCTCTTAAACATAACATTTGATGCAAGTGATCTTTTTTTTTTCACCTACTATTATTTCATACATACATGTCTGGAGGCAGCTTCATGTATGAACAAAGTATCTAAACTGGAAAATCCCAAGTTAAAGATTTTGTACGCCTCATGATACAAAATGCTGTTCTGCCTAGAATACTAGGTGTTCCTGTTTACAGAAATCAGGTGGGGGAGGAGGAGGAAGTGGTGATGAAACTTTTGTACACATCTGCCTGTGTCTGTCTGTCTATCTATCCAACTATGTATTTATCGCTACTATACATTGAACGGAAAATAGAGGTAACGGGAAAATAACATACCTAGCAGTGTCAAGACACAAGCCAATATTGCAATCAGGGCTCCAGTGCTAAGTCCTGCAGGCAAGATATACGCTTCTGCATTGCATGATTGAGCAATACCATCTGCATCACAATCACAGACTCTGATGGTGAGGGTATTAGTGCTACTAAGTGAAGGTGATCCACTGTCCACGATGAATATTGGCAAGTAGAAAACAGACTGTTCCTGTCTTCGGAAACCATTTCGTCTGGTTAATACTGTTGCAGTATTATCTAGATAAAGGAATAAGAAGATAAATGTAAAATACATGACCTTTCTAAACCACAAGCCTATAAATAAAACAGTCTTTCACTTAAAAGGCTTTATAAACACATTTATATTATTTCAACAAGTTTATCTTTCCTGGTCATATATTTTTGATGCTGCAGAGAGAATCAGCTAAGAGACAATACCTAACTATACAAAAGATTTCTTTTTTTCACAAATGACTGCTTCAAAATTACAGATGTCTATTTAATTTTAGTTAAGCTTACAGTTTCACACTCTTGATAGATAGTTGAAGATGAGATCATTATAAAAAAAAAATAAAATTTACCGTGTTGTGATCAGATTAAGTATCTATGTACATACTTCAGATCTAATTTCCAAGAATCTATTTCAATTATTTACAGATATAGATATCATATTAAAGTAAGGGATGAACATATTAATAGGAGAAGAAGTTCGAAGACCAAGGAAATATTTTTGAATGAAAAAATCCAGTTGGTACACAAATACAAGTAATTGCACATGTAACAAAGATATGCACTTGTTTTCATCTCATCTGAGTGTCAAGATGACTACTATAATCCATCTAAAATGCATGGTTCGATGTTGCTCTGAGTTGTGTGATTAAAAAGTCCTTGTGTTCCAGAAAATATGTACAAAACTCACTGTGTTCAATACAGGCTGACAGCTCCTGAAAGGTAGGGAGTTACATCTCCTAGAATGTATAGAAAAGTTTGGTCGGTCTATCTATCCATCTATTTATATATCTATCTATTTGTCTATCTATCTATCTGTCTATATCTATCTATCTATCTACCTACCTACCTACCTACCTACCTACCTACTTATCTACTGATCTATCTACTTATAGACAGAAATATTGATAATCCTGTAAAGTTATCTTATTGTGTCATCTATTATGACCCATCTGGTAAAATATGCAAGCACTTCTTCATACAGCATCGTATGAGATATGAGTAAAATTAATTAGCATTAAAAGAGGCAATTGCTGCTGTGTTTTGTAACTCCATTGATTTTGCTGGCATTGCAAAAGTCTGTTATTACTTTTTTTTTTCAATTATACGTTCTCTGAAATAAGGCCTGTCTTTTCATTAAATACTTCACAGTACTTGGAACAATCTCAGATTTCTGAATAGAAAGAGTCTTATAATAATGTTTTGATTCTTTTGATCATTATTGCTATTACAGTCTTTAGTTTTGAACTGCAAGTTGCTCATATGAAGAAAATTAAGTATGTCAATAACTTCATGCAGGGTAAAGCAATAAATAGCTGTGTGAGAGAACTTTATTAGGTCACATATTACACTTAGTGAATATTGTTCAAAGTCTGACTCTACAAACAGTATCCTTTAGTCCACCATATGTCTGTTTTTCTTTTTTTATTAATAAGGATGACTTCGTAGCTCTGGTTTAGTACTGATCCATAAAAGAGCAAGAGTAACATAGTGTCTATTTAGTTCTATTTGCTTCAGCTAATAGCTAAACTGACTGACACACGCCCAGCTACCTCTTATGCAATACAACTAATGAGAACACCAATTGGAAGCATGTTCTCAGATATTTTAGCTAATAGAAACATGGTGTCAGTGAGAGTCTTCGTATAAGTCTTTGGGGAAATAGCCATAAGTCTGCGTAAATATAGTAGGCAGCTTCCATTATCAAAAATATTCTTTAATAGGTGGTATACAGAAAAGATGTGGTTTTCAAAAAAGAAAAGAGAGGAAAAAATACCCCCCCCCAAAAAAAAAAAAAAAAAAAAAAAAAAAAACAAAAAAAACCACAAAAACCCAAACAAAAACAAAACCAAAAAAAAAAAACAAGTTCTTTACGCACTAAGTTATATTAATAAAACATGAATTCCTGGACATTTTTCAGTCGCGACCCCAAGGTGAGCTCTAATTTAGATTAAAAACTATAAATACAAAGAAAAAATGTAAGAATAGTGACTTCTGGGGAAAAAAAAAAATTATATATATATATTTGAAGCTACTTTGTTTGGCTCAAGGCTTTAAATGATTCAAACAACAGCTTAATTTCCTTGAAAAATCTATAGATAATTTATTTTGTAGGCTGATTGTAGTTCAGTTTATTTCCTTACCAGAATAGAAGATTATGTGGATCATAATCAGCACAATATATTCAAATTGAAAGGTGTTTGTGGTGAATATTTACCTCCCAAAAATGCCCTTACCTTTGTTGTCTTGCAGTGTAAAATTGTGGTTATTTGCTGCCTCTGCTGTTAAACTGAAGTAGAACTGATGGCCATTTGGTGGATCATCTTTATCAATTGCACTGATTTTCTGGATCACCTGTTTTGAAGTACATCGGGGTTCAGTGTTTGGAATGGTAAGAAACAAATACACGTACACTGTATAATCCCTCTATTACTTATTAGAGTATCAACCTTTCCTTAGTTTTACCCATATTGCATTTTAGCTTTCTAATCTCCTAAGCATGTGTAGACACTATAAAAACAAAAAGAGTGACATGACTCTACTTTTCCTGTACCAAATTTATTGGCTAAAATCAATGATTTGCAGGGCCTATGAGAAACTTAGGTCCTGTCATTCACCAGACCTTGGAGTATAAACTTGTCGTGGTTAAAGCCTAGCTGGAACCCAGGACAAAACTGCTTAGAAGTATATGGACCTTTA
The DNA here is from genome assembly GCA_009823435.2 of Nymphicus hollandicus. Classification (NCBI taxonomy): domain Eukaryota; kingdom Metazoa; phylum Chordata; class Aves; order Psittaciformes; family Cacatuidae; genus Nymphicus; species Nymphicus hollandicus. The sequence goes on from WTXV02061139.1 coordinate 35,606, forward strand.
TGTAGTTATCAGTAACTGAAATTCATGTTGCAAACTTTCATAAGGAAACGAATATCCCTTTGGGCATTTTAATTCATGCACTTTTTTTTTTTTTTAATATGAAAAATAAAAAGCCAAGTCATTTCTATATTAATAATTACTGGAATTTTTTTCCAATTTTATTTTCTAAAATTCAGTCAAAATCTGCCCCTAAAAAAGAGTTTCACCATTGTTTACAATCCATAAAGAATAAATATTCAGAGCTAGTAGCTCTGACTAGATCCCAGGGGAAACAAAAAATAAGTCCAATGACAGCACACATATTCTGTGTTTCTCATGAACACAAACCAATAATCATAGTGTTTTCTTTTAAGGATCAAATTTATTTTGTGAATTTGAAATGTGCAATAAAAACATCTGACACAGGAAGGGCAATATTCAGGGAGAAACGAAAGTACGAAGTCTCCTAGGGAATATGTGGGATACACGTAGGTGAATCATTCACTAGTTTTCTAGGAAAGAGAATAGAGAATGAGATAATATATCTATTTTCTGAGGTCTTACAAAGTAGAAAGGAAAAGTCCAAATATAAGACATACCAAGGATAAACAATACCAGGTACTTTTAGCTGAGTCTAGAACTATTTGAAACACATTGAGGGAGTTAATGACACTGAGGAATATGGTAGGAATAGATCTCCCTTATGAAATTATGGCCTTATGGACCATACTTCTTAAGGGAAATAAAAGTAAGTACTCTTTTTAGAAATGGTAGGCCTTTAGTCTGAGAAAAACCTCCGTGTCATGACTTTCCACTTCCCAGCAAAATTAGGAGAAAGTATGCATTCTTAATATTATTCAAAATTAGGTGAGTTTTGCAAAATGTGTCAGTTATATTGGTAAGAAAACCAGATATTTTATCAATCCCTTAAACAAGTAATTTTTATGCCTGACTCTTTTCAGAGGTATGGTGAAGCTGACATGGTTTGATTGTTTGTGCTGCGCATCAAAGCATTATTTTCACTGCCATAAGAAGATTCTATTTCATCTTAAAGCTGGCAGGCATTCATAATGAATAGCTGGCTATCTGTAAAAATAAACATTAAAAAATTATCAAGCCATACCTGACCAGCTTGAGCATTTTCACAGACAGTTGTCTCATACTCCATGGCAAACTCAGGGGCATTGTCATTGATGTCAAGGATAGTTATGGCTACATAGCCTCTCCCAATCTGTGCTGGATTCTCTATAGAGAAAGAAGGCAATAAAACAATCAAGAAAATCTTCTTGCAAATTATTCTTTGGGTCAGCACATTTTCAACTACATTCTTCTTTTGTATATACATGTCAAATCAAATACAGTGCCTCCTAGAAAGACAAAGAAAGTCTTGGCTTGATCTTCTGGACCTGGTGGAAACAATGTTTATGTTTTCCGGCTGCCTCAATTAAACCAAGATTTTAGTCTCAGGGATAAACTGAAAAATCTAACTCACTAATTACAGCACTGAATCACATCACAAGGAAGGATAAAAGCAAGATGGTGTAAAACCATCACCAAGGGGTATAGCTAGCCGGAACAGCGCTGTGAATATTGGGAATAGCATGGTCATTATGGGTTAAATACATTTTTGTTGCAACTCAGATAGATCAGTATATTAACAAGTTAAAACCAGAATTCCATCAGCTATGTATAACAGAAAAAAAGAGAAAGTTATATACCCAAGCAAATCCCAAAGTATTTAAAGTGCACACAGAAGTAAGTATTTCAACACTGTCATTGACACATTGAACACCTTAAATATTAACCACATTCTTAAACTAATGCGCATCTCTAGCTAAAATATGAATCTGTTCAGGGTTCAATGTCAAAATTTAATCTTAAACAGTAGATATTTTTGGACTACGTATAAAAGATATCAGTGTGAGCTATGCTTATTTTTCTAGATAACATTTCTGTTTGAAGCAGGAAAAAAAGATACTATACTATTTTTTTGCCACAAGCGGTAATGTTAGTGATAGAGCAGGGCAGAATGAAAAACTATATAAAACTTCATATATGTATCTATCTTTTTATAGGGTATTACAACCACATTTTAGTAAGTACGTATTTAAACCAGAGCATCCAAACATAGATCACAAAATGGAATTTGTTTTGTTGAGTTTTTTCCACATAAGAAATACCGGAGGAGTAAGAAATTTCAACAGCAACTTTTTCCTCTGCTGATTTAAGCTTATTGAAAGCCAAGCAGGCCATGAACATAAATTAAAACATTGTAGGGTATTACTTGTGCTCCTAGACTCTCATTTGTGTCACTTGGCTGCCTTGTTAGTTTTGTTACTGCCCAGGAAAATTTTTGGTTCCCATGATTTTCTCCTAGACCAAAATTCTGCTCCTGAGAATACAAGATAAATTCACGCAGACACTAAATAGTAAAAGTTAGCTTTCCGATTAAAAATTAAATTAACTTCAGCAAAAACAAGAAGTGAGGATTTTAAAATAGCAGGCAAGAGAACTGATAAGTCTTACTGTCACAGCCTAACAGAGTAATAATAAGGATGAAATCTGAAGAAATAATTTCTTCAAATATAAAGGCAAAAATATATAGTTTCTTACAGAACGCATTCACAGCTAAACAAGTTTAGGTTTAAACTTTCATTAACAGTATTCTTGTTTTATGTTTTTCAGTGATTTTGTTCTTCAACATTTTTCATTTTACAAGAGAAAAGATACCAATTACAATATATCTACAGTCTTACCTGAGGAAAGTGAAAACACACAAGCAGCCATATCCCCTTTCTTTCATGCCTTTTAAGAATGCTGCTGTTGACCAACAGCAATCACCTCTGAGTGTCATTATTAAAATGGGTTAATTAGTCTCCTCTGTATTCTGTATCACTTCTCCTCTAATGACACTTGGTCTGAGACAGTTGACTTAACATATCTCACCTTCCTTTGTACTTATTTTTCAGAAGTCGAAAGACTATGCAAGGTGTGAGGAGAAGTAAAGAGCAAATACGTTATCTGTTGTATTTCTAATTTTTATCACAGTCTTTTACACTAAGAACTTATTTTTATCAGCCATGCTATGAACCTGTCATGATTATTCTTAGAGTGCCGCTGATCACAACTAAGCCTGAAGTTTTACACATAAACATCCAATAAAATCTTTAAATTGTTACTTACGACTCTCCATAGCCAAAACTGTGATATTATGGACAGCATTAGTTTCCCTGTCCAAAGATTTGGCAGTTGTAATGACTCCACTGTTGGCATCAATATTGAAATACCTCTCCAGGTCTGTGTTTCGATCTATCGAGTACCTATGTGAAGGATGAAAGAAAACTGATTTATGTTCATGTACAGCTTGTAAAAACATAAAAATATTTCATCAATTTCTTAATAGTGAGAAAGGTTTTCCACTCTTTCACTCTTTTGAGCATTGTTCTATCCACTGTCTTTGGGGTGTCGAGAGTATGCATAGATGAGAGAGTTACACAATGACCTGTGCAGTCATAGTGTACTCTTTAAGTGAGGTTATAGGTATTCCCCTCTCTTTTCTTTCTTCCTCTCTGCTGTAAGGCAAACTTTCATTTAGTCATGGATTAGCACCCTCCTGAACCCCAGCAAAGGAAAGGAGAGATGGAAGTTTGCTACATGACTGTACCAGCCTGGCACTACTCCCATGGGGGATGTCAGTCTGTGCACAGACCTTCCCAGTGTGAACAGAAGAGCCCCTGAGTCACCCAGAGCTGATGAAAAAAAGAGGAGGAAAGAGAGAAAAGCAAGGGAAAGAGAGAGATGATGCAGAGCAGGTCAAGAGATTATATGTCATCACTGTCAGCTCCTGGTGATTTACTGTCATTAGACAAACACAGGCTCATGCCCTCTTTGGCTTAACATATCTTTTACCTCCAAATTTGCTTTAGGGAGGGGAAATGAGCTCTTTAGCAAACAGAAAATAGCATAGGGGAAAAGGTCAAAATTTCTGTGGGTGTTTTACTTATAACCCTTTTGAGAGAAAGGGACAGTTGATGAGGCAGATTTAGATTTACAACTGGAATATTCTTGACATTTGATTTAATATTGGGTCAGATTCTCGCACTTTCATTTAGATCAAGTATGTACTGCAGACCGCTTCCCTACACTCAGGGTGAATTAAAATGTCTGAATCAGACCACATATGATCATTTCAACTACTGTCATACTGATGATAGATTACTGATATAACTTTAACCAAATAATTTGAACAAGGTAGAAGAAAAGAATTATGGAAGATAGTTTAACAGAATCATAGAATCATAGAATGGTTAGGGGTGGAAAGGACCATCTAGTTTCAATCTCCCTGCCATTGGCAGGGACACCTCCCACTAGACAAGGTTCTTTAAAGCCTTATCCAACCTGGACTTGAACACTGCCAGGGATGGAGCATTTATCACATTGGGCAGCCTGTTCCAGTGCCTCATCATCCTCACAGTAAAGAACTTTTTCCTTATATCTAATCTGAACTTCCCCTGGCTTAATCTGAACCCATTACCCCTAGTCCTATTGCTACACTCCCTGATGAAGAGTCCCTCTCTGGCAGTTTAAAAATGGGACTTCCCAGATGTAATGATCTTTTGACACTGTTTGTTTGCTCTCTGTTGTAATATATAAACTTCTACTTTGTTCTATTACTGTGTTTTTATCTATCTCTCTTGGCCACAAAATCTTAGAGCACAGACTTGTTACATAATTAGAATTAGTTTGCCATGTTATGTCCCAAGAAGAAAATGAAGAGAGAGAGAACAAAGTAAAAAGTTGTAACAACTTTGGGTTTTTTTTTTTAGATTTATTTTATGTTAACCGTAATTTATTTTTTACTTTATGCTAGCACTATTGTTTGTTTGGTCAGCAGTGCTCTTCAGCTGTTTTGTGTATGGCAAGTTTCCCCATAAATAAATAATAAATAAATAATAAAATAAATAAATAATAGAAAAAAAGCAGGAAAGAGGAAGAGAAGGAGGGAAGGAGAGAGGCAAGAAAGAAAAGGAGAGAGGGAGAGAAACAGGCAGAGAGACGGGAAGGACAGAGGGAGGTAGGAAGAAAGGAAGGAAGGGAGGTAGGAAGAAAGGAAGGAAGGAAGGAAGGAAGAAAGCAAACAAGTTATACAAATTGGTTTATAGATTCTTATGAAACAAGAAGAAAAATATTTTTATACACAGGAAACAAGCAATTTCCATTAACTTATAAATAAGTATTGTATCCATATTCAAATTCTAAAAAAAATATATATATTTTTAAATACTTTTAATCCTTTAATTCCTTGCAGCCATTAAGATTTTAAAATCTTTGAGCTGGAAGAGTTTTAAATCCTTTATTTAAGCTAGCTCGAACATCAGTAGTTCTTTGGTCCATACATGATAACCTCTTATTTTCAAAATATTTATTGCTTCTCCCCTCCTCTCCCCCAGTATTGTCAAGGTTTTAATTGTGTCTGATCTTGTAACTTTGACATTTTCTGAATTGTATCAAATCTAATTTTAATCAATATAATCCAGTGTTTGGAATTTGGAATACTTATTTGTAGATTAATAATTTAAACTTCTTAAATAGATAATGAAAAGTATTATGCATTAATCCTCCTTAACATATTCTAATTTTAGGTGAATCTGCCTCTGATGTATAACATAGCAGATGCAGGAGAGCTTTATATGATCTGGCAGTACCACTGACGAGGTACATTGCAAATTCACAAGCGTATAGATAAACCTGCACTGTTTTTCTTTTTCTTCCTTCTCAAATTCCATACGACTTTGAAGCAGAATGCTTCAGGATGGTAGTTAACCTGGTGATATAGGAATTTTTTATGTTGGAATTCTAAAAGTAACCAGATCAAGTCAAACTCATGCTTATGTTTACATAGAATTCAAAGACATTCTGAGTACAACTGCATTTATGGAGCTGCATTTAATCCTACCCTACATGTTTCTTCTAAACCAGATATTGTACACCAGATGCTAACGTCAGTGCCAGAAAACACTGCCACAGTAAAGAAAAAGCTCAGCAAAGGCACATTTCACAAGTAAATACATGCCAACCATCCATCTAGGACTTGTTTATAAATGATAGGAATCAGCTATTTTGAATATGTTGCAAATATATAATGAAAGAGAGAGATAACACTTATGTCACCTCTAAGGGTGAAACATATGCTTTATTTTTTCAGCTTGAGATTGGTGCTTTGGAAATTACAGAGATACACTAGAGTTCCAATATCACCTTCAATGCCTGAAAGCAAAATTTTACCATCACAAAAAAGGTGATATCTAAATGAGTTTTGTACCTGTTTTCTATGTATGCCTTAAATGAACAATAATAATGAATGAAACTTGGTACTAACTTTCAGTTGTGAATGTGGTCCTTCTCATACAGGTATTTAAGTTGACAAAATTCCTGAGTCAGAAGTACTACCCTCTAGATCCTCTGCATGTTCCTTTGACAATTATTATTACCACTGTCCATAAGAAAAGCTCTAAGTAACTCATTATTGGTTTAACTTAAGTGGTGAGTCTTTGTTCCTGATCTTTGACCTTAGATGCTGACAAGCATAAGATCAATTGATAATTTGTATTTTCTTATGGTTTCTTTGTGAACCTGCACATTAGACTGTGGATGATGTGTAGGTACTTTACAGACTGAAGACAAAGGAAGAGACCCTTGACAATTTTCACACATCTCTAACATTCAGTATTTGGCTCCAGCAAAATTTACAAAAATCAAAAGAAAAATCCATTTAACCACTTAGACTAGGACAGGACGTGTCTTGTCCTATCCATTTCTCTCACAATAAGAGGGTTTTTTTTATGTTTTACTGTGGGACCTCGGCTCTGGTTTACAATGCAGGACTCTATGTGCTATTATATCATACATACACATACACACACACATATGGGGGTTTTGTTTGTTTGGGTTTTTTTGTCCTTGTTTATTTAAGGGAACCTAACTTGTTATAAATAATAAAAGACTTCCTAAACTTAGAGAGAAATAGATATGAGTAATATGTTGAGGATTTTTCATTTGGAATCCTGAAACTATATCTTCACTTCTTTGTTTTATAGATAATTAAATATATTCTTTTCTCAAAGACTGTGTAGTTCAGGCATACAAAAGTAAAACTAAACAAACTCTTAGAACATCTCAATCTCCTTTTGCAAGGAAATTAATTGTTTTCATTGTAACCAAGACCCTCTCACAGCAAAATTAACGACTTCAATGTTTTAAATAAATAAACATTTTAAGACATAATTACCTGACAGGGCTATTTGAGGCATCTGGATCATGGGCCGCTACAGTTCCAATGATAGTGCCCACCTTTGCTGCTTCAGACACCACCATGGAGTACAAACGTGAAGTAAACACAGGTGGCTCATCAACATCCTCTACAATTATCTTCACTGTTGTCATGTCACTGAAGGGTCCCAGACTCAGGAAGCGAGGGTCAACATGCATATTTGCTGCTTCTATCCTCAGCGTGTAGCTTGTCTTAGCTTCAAAATCCAGCTCCTGTACAGGCAAAGTTATTTGGAAATTTTATTATCCTGTGATGCTGTCACAAAACTTTCACTTAAAACTATCAATAAGTACGAAATGAACTTTGCCATTTGTATCCAACCTCCTCTTTTCATTGGCAGAGCATAGCTGATGGCTCATTTTTTAGCTTTGTCAAAATAGAGGTCTTGCTAGTGAATACTACCCAATGACTTTAATGGTAAAAGTGAATGAAACAATAATTCTCTGAGTTAATGGCAAAACTTTCTATGGCTTCTATGAGAACCAAATTCTCCCCCATTATTTCATAACTGTGAATCAATACTTGTTTTTGTCTTATTCACATTTTATCTTAGGCAATGTCAAATACCTTATACTATACTACCCAAACATAAGAACTCTATAAAATTCACTAGTGAAAACACCTCATTCAGAAATTTGTGAGTGGGTTGTTTGTTTTGTTGGGTTTTTTTGCACAGCATTGGGATTGACTAATCTTATTACTTTATTCTCTGTATAAATTTGTGAAGATATTGCAGTCAGTTAAACTGCATTGTTTTCATGGCAATATTTTGTACAGAGATGCAGCCTTGAGATTGCTTTGGTTTATTTCGTTTATTAGCTAAAATGCACATTATTTTTTTTTCACCTTCATTCTGCTTTAATTTTCTTTGATGAAAGTACAGGGTTTCCTTAAATAAATACTGCATTGGAATTGAAAATTACCCTCCACAACTAATGGCATATTTGTTGTCTGGGGGAGAGTCCCATAAAGAAAATTATTTTGGAGACAAAAAAAAAGTACCTTACTTTACAGGCAGTTATCAAATGAAAGCATCACATTAATATTAGCACCGTTTACCTTATATCTATAGTCTTAGTTTGTCAGTTCATACCAAATACCCAGCTAACTATTCCTTTGCAATTCCAAGTTTCATGATTAACAACAAAACACCCAAGCATTTCTAAAAACTGCAGTCTGGTTACTCAAATATTTTTTTTAAACTAGAATTCCAAGTGTATAAAACAGATTAAAAAAGGTTTTCCACAATTCTGCTTCTGAATACATCATAGGGATCTGAAATGTGCTTGCAAAATAATCTGACATCATCTGCGAAATGTCCCTGTATTCACTCAGAGGAGCAGCCGAGGTGAAACACACATCTGTTGACCTACAAATGCAAAGCTCTAAGTTCTCCATCGAGTTTCAGTAGCATAAATCCCAAATGAGTAACTTAAAGTCAGCAATTATGCTGGTACTACAACACTGTTGTAAACCGCCTAGATTTAAAAAGGAAAAATGTATTCCAACACATCACATTCAGAAAGGCACGGAACTTTTACAACCTCTATGTGGCAGCAAAAGGTCTCTCCAAATGGGAATACATGTGATCCTCATGTTATGCAAGCTTTTACTTGGATTGAATCAGAGCTGTAGTATTTATAGTTCTCCATACACAGATACGCCATAAAAGAAAGGTTTTCTGTATACTGGTCACTATACTGGTCAGTACTTATTACCAAAGCATAGTTGGGATTTTTTTTTAATTTAATCTTGGTTTTATACCTAAAATACAATATTTGTGCTATGAAACTAATCTCAAAAACATAATGCAAATATAACGTGGTGATAGGATGATGAAAAATGTCTCAGAAACTATATTGTATGGTGGTAACAATTAAGAAGCTGATATGACCAGATGAGCAGCAAGGTTAAGGAGAAGACAACCAAGCACACATATCTTAAGACTTTACATTTTCTAATAAAAGCATCATATTAATTAAAGAAATGATAACGTGAAGAACATCAAAGACAAAAGACTGAGATTTGTTTATCTAAAAAAAACCCCCACCAAACAACCAAAACCAAACTTCTAGTGAACTATATTTTCAATCAGAAAGTACAAACATATGTAGCAGAAAAGGGGAGGTTAATTTGTCCTCATTAATCAGTTACAACTGTTGAAATTAAATGACTGAGATTACAGCAATACTTAATCAAATACATTAAAACATCAACCTAGAGAAGAGAAGCCTCTGGGGAGATCTTGTAACAGTCTTCCAATACCTAAAAGGGGCCTACAACTAACCTGGAGAGGCACTTCTTAAAAAGGCATGTAAGGCTCTTGTAAGAACAAGGGGGAAAAGCTGTAAATTGAAAGAGATTTAGAGATTAAATTAGAGATTAGGAAGAGCATTAGTTAGGAAGAAATTCTTTACTATGAGGGTGGTGAGACACTGGAACAGGTTGCCCAGAAAAGCTGTGGATGCCCCATTGCTGGCTGTGCTCAAGACCTGGTTGGATGGGCTTTTTGGTCTAGTGGAAGGTCCCATGTCAGGGGGGTTGGAAGCAGGTGATCTTTAAGGTCCCTTCCAACTCAAACCATTCTAAGATTCTATGACACATATTATGAGACTGAAGACGAGATAGCTTCTTATGATACGCTAATGACAACACCACAGTCATCCTAAGAAAAAATATAACAGTTCTGTTTTAATAAAGAAAGTGCGTAGAGCATGGTATATGTAATAGGACAAATTGCATAAATTTTAATTTGAATAGGCTAAGGACTACAATGAAGAAATATTGTTTAAATTAATTTTTGAAAGATCTCCATGTTTATTGATTAAAGAAGACTAAATTAGAACTTTAATTCTTGAAATCATGAAAATATGTTTTCCATGTGAATGTTTATCACAAGGGCTGACACACACTTTTAAGTCATCGTATTTCATTCTTGTAATGGAGAAATAGTTCATTCTTTGACTGAAGTACAGGAGTGTTAGACTAGCAGAGAATACACAAAGCCCACTTTCATTAGAAAGGTATTTCCTCATTGAGAAGGATGAAAAAGTAATGATATAGATGCATATTCTGAACAGGCTTGTTTACTAAGTGATGGTTTTACCTTCTTTAACTTAGCCATGTACATCTGAGAAAATCACCATATGGTGCTTACTATGAGTATAGCAAAATTCTTCTAAGGAGAAACCAGATGTCTACTTTTGAATGCGTTTTTCACCAGTCACTGGTAAGGAAGTCTCAATACCTGAAAGCTGTAAACATTTGTTTTCAGTGACATGAATCCCGCCCTAGGATTACTTCAGATACCTGCTGGTACCACTGCTATTGATAATTTCCAAAAGCTATAAGGGTCTTTTAAAATAAAAAATAAATAAATAATCTGTTGTATCAACATATACAGTGGGAAACAGCTGGTGTTTAGAAGAGGGAAGTATGGATTGTCAGAGGGTTTTTAAAACATTTAATGGTAATGTGATATGCAGGAGCAATATTGTTGTTTTATTTTAGTCCTTTGTAACAGAGTTTATCTCCTGTGCGGTGTGACAATCTCTAAAAAAGCTTCAGTCATCCTCAGTCTGGTCCTATAAGATACATCCTCAGATCCTGTGGTGAATACACAGGTACCAGGCTTTGAGGCAGAATATATTATTGAAAATTAAACAAACCCTCTAAAATATAATTAGTATGCAGGTGTTCTTGACCTGGTGGAAATGTTTCAACAATTCATTGATAATATAATGAAGACACTACATACTACAGACATTAAAGAAAGACTGAAAAAACAGGCTGAAAATATTTCCTTTTTTTTGTTTCTTTTTATCTAATTATCACTAATGTCTGTTATATAGAGAGTATTATTTAACTGGCCTTTGGATCATACCTTCATTATTTCTTGCTATAACAAAAGGACAAGATTCCAATAATGGAATACCAAGTCAACAGACCACTACAAATCACTGTATCAATGTTGAAGGTTAAATGGACAATGTATACTTCAGTCCTTCAGTACCATGAATAGAGCTTGACAGCTTCATTAATATCTGTGCATTAGTGTTATCTGATTAGATCCTGTGCAGGATCCATTCATCTTTCTTTCATATGGAGGTTTGTGAGGTCTTTCTTAGGTTTATTTTGGTGTTGGGTTTTTTTTTTTTCTTTTAAAGGAAATTTTATCCTGTCTGAAGGAAATTGCAAAACAATTCATCTATATTACAGGGGCTGGATATGAAGTTATCGTTCATAGGAAGCCCATTTTTTGTAATGTTCATTTTTTTATTGTATGGTAACTTTGTAATAACGCACTTTTCAGAGGTGAAAATCTCATTTTTAAGTCCAGCTTAGGTTTTATATTGAAAACTGCAGTACATCAAACAAATGCACATTATCTCTCAAAGGAACCATGGAAGCCTCAAGTTCTTACATTGTAAAATCTGGTAAAGAATTGAAAGAAAAATTCCTAACTGAAAAAAAATAAGTGAAACGTTAACTGTAATAGAAGGATAGCTTTTCACTCAAAAGCTTTTCCATAAGCCCCCCATTTTTATAATTGTTAGTATTACTCTTAGAATGAACCCAGGGTTTAGAACAATCTCTTAGCAGTCAGTTTCTATGACAAAGTACTTGCTACACTATTTTCACATCTTGTCCTCTAACATTCAAGTTGGCTGGTAATACTGGTGGTAATTCTGTGTATTGTGGGGGGGGATAAAAATGAAGCCAAAGTGAGCAAGAACTGTACCAGGGAAAAATCTTCTTAATGCTTGTCACTTGCTCCAGTAAGACATGAGAACCCTCTCTCTATCGTGTTCAGGCTTCTTTTTTTTTGCACTTAAGTCCACTGCAATCTCTCCATAGACTTCCAAATGGTTTGAAACAGATCTCATAACTTTCCAAAAAGTCACATATGACGCATCCAATGAAAATAGATTTTGCAGCTTATTTTATTATTCAATTAGCATTACTACTTTAAGCACCAAGTATTTGATAAAGGTGTAGGTAGATACAGATCATCTATCAGGTTTTTATCTTAAGGTGTTTTGCTGCTAAACTATTATTATTACTGAAGTCTAATTATAGCCTGCAACTTCATGAATAAAGTGAGGTCTGTACTTATACAAAGCATATTTCTGTACATTATTTTTAGGAATTGTGCTACAAACTACAAACAATATGGTCTTGTGTGTGCATTTTGCTTAGAGAGTGAAGCCAAGATTTCATTCAAGTGTATTACAATCAGGTTTCTGTGATCAGTCAACACAAATTCATTTTGAATTTGCACACACATAGGTTTGCATGGACACTTTAGAATTTGTTGTATTAAATAACTGAATCAGTATTCATTTCCACAAACATTTCTTCAATTCGAAGGTTTCTACAACAGAGACAAATCCAATACATTTTTAAAAACAACAGTATATTCAGAAAAATTGCACTTTTCTCCCAAAAACTCTCACCACTGTGAAGTGTAGCTATGCAAATTGTGGGAGTCCTTACTAACAGATCATTGATAGCAGAATGTACTTTACAAATGAAACCACATGAAGGAACTGATCCTACTCGACAGATGGAGAACTGAGTCACAATGTGAACCAGGATAAAATTTTCAAATACTTATAAGAAATATAAATACCTAATTCCTTTTCAAAAGTTGTACAAAACATTCTTTTTTTTTTCTGAAAAGATCACCTAAGATGGTTGTTTTCCTAAATCCTGCTTAAAAGTAGCTTACACATCTAATTTAGCTTTACTTAGGAATTCACTGCAAAGAGCGTGCCTACAGGGTGGAGAATAGCCAAACTCTAACACTGTTTGCAACATCAGAACTCTAGCACAAAGTTTGAGTGGGTGGCATCTTTAGACTGCTCTGTAAAGGATAAAAATAAAGGGAGAGCTTTTTTCTATTTCACTTGACAAGTGAGAACTTCTCACTTATATATTATTATTTATTATTATTATTACTATTAAATAAGAGAGAAAGTTGAAAAAAAAAAAGAAAGGGAAGGTTTTCACAGTGACATAAACTACCAGGCAACAAATTGTGTGAACACAGCAGGTTACAGGAAAAGACCCCCACTAGTTTTCCCACCACTGACCACCCATCCTGCAAGCTGAGAATACTGCTCTGAATTGTGCTTATGGATCCTATTCGCTTGTTTATATCAGTTGCTGGAAAAGTTTTTCTTCTAGCATATTTCATATCTTTTGCAGGTTGGAAACAGAGCATGGCATCCTAAAAACAACTTAGACACTTTTATATACATACTAAGTACATGCTGGACAAAATTTTTGCATTTGAATTCAGCGAACGTATTGCTGAAGATGATAGACTTTATTTTTTAGTGCAAATTACCAAGTAAATGGTTAAATACTGAGTTGCACTAGCTCCTTTATATGATGAAATTCTAACTTCACTGATCTCACAAAAAGTCAATTCTACCCAGATTTATCCTCCTGTTATTATTTAAGCCATAAATTCATAAACAAAAGTTAGTCCTTGTCCCAGAGAAAATTTTGAAAAAGTTGGAGGTATTTTTGTACTTAAGCAACTTGCTATAATACATGAATTTCACATCTAATTCATTTAACTTTGATTCAAATATCTTAACCAGCACAAAAGCAAATAAGCTGTCACAAGTGTGTGAGAAAACACATAGCAGCAAATATTGTATAACAGTACATACATGATCCTTAGTTGTGGGCATAATGTTGCATAATCCTACTGTTTTCTCTTTGGAGGGATAAAGACCAAGTGGATGAAAACACAGAGAAAGTATTCTTTATTTGATAATGTATGGTCAAGAGAGTTATTATGAGTACCAGCTTATTGTCAAAATGTTACCTTGAACTGAAGTTTAGTCTAATAGCTAGCATATGCTGACACTGGGTGCTAGGCAGCAACAGGGCTAACATATTCAGGAACAGGTAATCCTCAGTCCTTCCAGGGCTATAAAACAATCAGAACTACTACTACTATTTGAAAAATAGCACTGTTATCAAAATGTTTAGTGAAAAATACATCCTGAATAAATCATGCAAACCAAAGAGATATCTGGATTTAGCAATGCAGAAGAGATACACATGAGGGAAGAATACACTCCATATTTTGATGAATATTACTGTTAGAGTGAATCCATTATTTTTTTCTGTTGGCTTTTGATGCTTTGTATCTCTGTGTTATTGGGTGCAGAGAAGAAATGTGTTCTAATGTCCATAGAAATAAATCCAAACCAAACAAAAAATTAAACACACCCATATCTCATTCACTGATTTCCCACCTTTCAAAACAATATATGAATTAGTCAAGTCCATTATACATAAGTAATCCTGGGAAATACCCAAAACCACAATAATTTTCTAGTATCAAGACTCTTTGTATCTCTCTATTTTTACAAAAGTTTGTTTTCCTGAATTTATATAGATAAATAATTTATTTGCAGTTTTTGCTGACCCCTGGGCATTTTCTTTCATATTCCATCCACTTGGAACATACAAAAGTCCTGGTTTGCTCATTGAATTCTTACATAACACTTCCCTAAAATTTTTTTACAAAATTTTTCTTTTTTTACTTGATGCTCCTTATGTGTTATAAAAAAAAAAAAAAAAGCCTTAGTTTCTAGTGAGGAAGTCAACTTTTCAAGTTATCTCAAAATGGTTATCCTTCTAAAAACAGAATGTAAAATCCTCAGTTTCTGTGTGGAACTCCAATAACCAAGTGACACACTTTCTCCACAACATCCACCACAAAAATGAATGGAGCAGTGCCTTCATCTTCTCAGAGATACTGGTGGCGATATTCATGCCTAGCCTGCTCATTTGTATGTATGACTGCAGCAAAAGTGTTCAAAGTTAAAGACTACAGCAAAGAGAGCATTTTCAGAAGTTTTTGCCTTGGAATTTTACTGCTTAATGTGTACCCAGACATGTCACCTGAACATATAAATACGCAAGAATTTAAAAAGTTGGGCATGCATTTCAAGTCTGAGCTGTTTCTCAACACCTCAGCTGATTTCAGGGGCATGAAAAGGAGGGTGTTAACTGTAGTCAGAGGTGTACAGAACATAATTTGCTGGATAGTAAAATGTTAGGCAGATTCCAAGCTACAGATCTCATTTCTTCCCTGATTCTTTACTAACAAGCACACTTTACCATGCAGGGATAACCATTGCCCAACTCTGTAGTGATCTGGCAGGTAAGGCTCAACGATTGAAACCGTTTAACCTGCATACATTGTTATTGATGGTCTTCTATATAATTGTTCTCCAAGTTTTTGCTTTGAAAAAAGATTATTCACATTATACATATTAGTGACTGATCTTTCAAGGGTGCTGAGCATTTTCCATTTGCTGTGACATCTATAGATGCTTATCCACTCTCAGGAGGTATTCAGGACATCAGAAAACTAGCCCATTGATTTGCAACATCATGGAGTATTAACTTCTTTCAAAGGAGAAATATTACTGAATTTTTATATTGCTTTACAAAGGAATTAATAGAACCATTAGACTAGTATGGGTTGTAAGGGACCTTCAAAAATCAGCTAGTCCAAGCCCCCTGCAGTGAGCAGCAGCGTCTTCAACTAGATCAAGTTGCCCAGAACCACATCCAGTCTGGCCTTGAACATCTCCAGGGATGGGGCATCCACCACCTCTCTGGGCAACCTGTTCCAGTATTTACCACCCTCATTGTAAAGAATTTTATCCTCACATCCAGCCTGAGTCTCCCCTCTTTTAGTTTAAAACCATTACCCCTTGTCCTATTGCAACAGGCTCTGCTAAAATTGATGTACTAGAGGAGGAAATCCCAACCCAAACCAAAACAAAAAACCCCACAACTGGTAAGTGAGGTTTACAAAGATTAAAGAGTATATAGGGAAGAAAAATTTGCTATGGAATCATCTTAACTACAATAGGTCCTTGTTCAGGAACATACTATACTTTTTTTTAAATGCCAGGTCAGTCGCACATTTTAGGGGGTTTTAAATTACTTAGCAGAGTTAGCGCCATAGATTCAGTACTGACATTGCCAAGCATTCACACATGAAGAGTGTGAAATTAGAGAAGAGATTTTCTGATCAAGGTACTGCTCTGGTGTTTGTTTTTTTTTCTGTTCACCTCAAAATTTATTTTTTCTTGTAAAATATTTCCGCATATTTTTATTTTGTAAAAGGGTACTCTAAATTATGTTGAAGCAAGATAAGAATGTTGATATTTAATATTTT
>WTXV02061141.1:0-11598 GCA_009823435.2 Nymphicus hollandicus
TTGTCATCTTCCTCCATTTTGAGCCTTAAGGTGACTTAAAGGGCTCCTGACCCCTTCACCGAGGCCTAGTTGTTCCAGGCTTCAGCACTGTCTGCCTCAAAGCAGGGACTGTGCACCAGGCCATGTCCACACTTAGCCAGAGGCTCCTCCAACACATATTCATATGCTGTTTATTTCTGGGGAAAAAAGTGTAATTTAAAAAAAAAAAAATCAGGCTGTGATTAAAGAAGAATGATCAACTATTATCACTCTAATTTTAATGGTTACTGTGTTAACGTGGGGAAAAACATACACTTTGATTTCTAACTTCTATGAAAATAATATTCAGGCAGTATGTTTTCTCATCCAGTGACAGCAACCTACCTAAATGCCACAATGGACCACCAGTCTCATGCAGCCCAGGGGAGAACCACTGAGTTGACATGGTAAGAAAGACCCAAAGAAGGCACATTTAAGGAGAACCAGTATGTCAACTTGTGTTTGGACAATGATCTTGGATGAATATCACATTACAGAAAAGCCTCTGTGAGTGCAGCAGAGTCACAATTGTGCAATGTGAGTTCAAAAGAAGTTTGAAATAATATTTACTGAGGGACGGGGAGCAGAGATGGCAGCTGTTTGCCCAATAAAACAAATTCAATATCTGAATGAAATTGGAACATATAATCAATATTAGTCTAGAGAGAAAAGCAACAACAATCTTATAGCTCATAGGGAAAGGCCTAGCTTTGTTAACCTTCTGGTCATGCTGCAAAGCCATCTGTTTTTCTTCCATTCTGCTCTGTTAAAGATTTTGAGGAGGATATAGATTGAGCTTGCTATCCTGAAGCACCGACCTGTTATTGTTTGTCTCTGTACTGATAGTATTATCTCACAGTAATGAAATTATCATATCACAATAAGTGTAGAACTACAGAGGGACAAGAAATACAGAGCATTGGTTTTACAAAAATAAATGAGCATGTAGAATAGATCCACATAATTAAGAATGCAGGCTAGTGAAATGCTGACGTCAAGACCAAATCCTCAGGGAAGATGGCCACAGATTTACCATGGATTTTAAGTATATGGCAACATTCAGAGAAAAGAGGGATACCTTTCTCCAGCAAAGAACTGGTAATTCTCAACTGAGATGGGAACATAAATGCCCCAGGAACACATCACAGGGACAGTTGGAGTGTAGGACTTTCTGTGGCTAAAAGGCAAAGTTAAAAGATACAGGTAAACTTAGTGTTCCAGACATGTTTCCTCCCTACCTCTGTATGTTCAGTGTGATTTTATCTCCTCAGTTTTCTGTGAAATTTGGCACAGCATATGGTATTTTTTAAAGTTTCTTTCTTATTTCTGGTCCTTCCCTTTACCTTAAAGTAAGCTGATTTGTTCTGAAGTATTTTGAGACCTAAGAACCAGTTAAATAGTAGATTTCATCCTTAAATTCAGAGTCAGATGTGGATTGAAGTTTGTTGTTGGAAGCTCTTCAGCTCCTGGGAGAACACAACAGCTTAGAAGGGCACAAATAGCACAGTGGAGAACAAGCAGACCATGGAAATTTAAGAAGAATAAGCAAAGCTAGCTGCTCATGAGGTGCTTGACTGGAGAGGGAGGACAGGGGGAATGGGGGAACAGAGAGCTGAGGCCATGAAAGACCACTGAGAGTGTGGGAAGACAAGAGAAAAAGAAATATCAGGCTGGAATAAAGAAAATGAGGTAAAGGAGAGGTTATATGCTGGTTAATAACATCTAAAAACAAAATGAGCATAAAATGATCGTATGTTAATTTAAAGAGATACATTCCACTTCTTTATTAGTCCTGATAGGAACAAAGATGCCAAAGATGTGCCGAATACTTACTCTGTTCAAGAAGGAGAAGAAAATGAAGATAAACTACTGTTTTAATTGAATCTCTTTTCAGTTTCAAGCATGACTGCCATTAAATTAGCTAAGAAAGTAGAGATTTTTTTTAGATACAGGAGTCAAACTTATTATCTACTGCTCTTGGAACAAAATGACAAAATATCACACATGTAACCTTATCTCTGCAAAGCTTAGATTGGGTATTATATGGGTTTTGGGTCATTTCTCATGGTCTGTGACTGACAAGTATATTGCCTACCTATTTATGTCCTTCTGTCACTGACTTTATGTTTAGCCACTGTGGCTTTTCAAAAAATGGCAAAGTCTAAATGGCAAAGTGCAAAGTTTTGAGCTTTTCTCCTACTGCATTTTGCGTGCTAATAGTGGAACAGGCATGATGCACTCCAGTTTTGAAGATAGGCTGAGTACGACATGAAAAGCACAAAAAATTACAAAATAATCAGGTTAAAGTATTTTTTTTCTGAGTGATAGCTGCAAATACCAGGTAAAACTGCAGAAAAGAGTCATTGGCAGTATATCTTTTCCAGTGTTGTGTGAATACAGCAAGTACAGACACACAATAGAGTTATATACTGATGCTTTTTTACATATTATTTTTTTAAATCAGGGTCATTTCTTTGCATGTGAAGATAGAAAATACCTGATTATGAAATTTCCTCTAAACCAGAAGGTTTGCAAATGGGTTCAGATAATCTTTCCATTCTCTTAGCACAAAATTTAGATGCAGTAGACATTGTAAGGAACATTGAAGCCATCAGTAATCACAAATATCCCCTCTGTGTTTTCTGCCCTGCTTGCATTCCAAGCAGTTAAAATCTCCCTGAAAGTACTCCACGCTTCCAAATGAAAGTTTCTAAACTGTGTCTTGAAGAGATCCAAATGTATCATTTAACATAATTCCTCATCTGATGCTGAGTTATCCGCAGCGGGTACAGTAACTGCCTTTCAGTCACTAAATGCTAATGTAATGTGCAGTGGTGCCATTTGGAAATCTAACTTGGAGACAACTTTCAATAAGCCATTTCTGCTTTCTGATAGGAAGGGTTTTTTTCAAAATGGACCTATTTGTGTAAATGGCAGGCAGGTCTGTGTGGAGTCTGACTACTTTCTGAGGGAAAACAGGCTAGTGCTCTTTATGGAGTGAGCTATTGGGTAGATACATATTTGACACTGAGTGCGCTGAGTTATCAGCTTCCTCCAAGGGCAATCATATATCTTGTGTATCCAGAGCCAAATTAAATTTGACATTCCATTTAAAGCTTGAGATATCCTGATGCTAAAGCAGAGCCCAAGTGGTAAGAATAGGAGGGAGTTCAGTTTGACTGGATGGATGCTCATGTTCCTGCCCTACTTGCCTGGGTTGTAGATGAGGTCTAATTGCCCACCATCACCTTATATTATAGCCAAATGGAAATCTCAGGTTTAATTTTTTCCTATGTTAGTTGTTGCCTGGCAATGTTAAAGGGGACTAATCTGAGCTAGCTTCAGATGGCATCATAGCCAGCATTATTTATGTAGCAGGTAGTGAAGATTTCATTGGTTATACCCACAACTTCCACATCAAGGCTGCTAGTTTGCAGATGGAAATGCAGTCCCTACATTTCCCAATCTCAGACCATTCAAAATCTTCATATCTTATTATGGGTGTTCATTGCAGCCAAACTCTTCATGCTTTCAACCTCGAATTAAAAAGCAGACTCTTTTGCTGAAGTGGTGGATGGGTTAAAGTCAGTGAGATGGGTATGGCAGAAGTAGCAGTAACCACTTTTATCCTTCATCACAACCATGGAAATATTCAGTGGCCAGTTTGTGACATTTACTGAAATAGACTCAAAGCTTCTCAAAGCTTACACATTATCACCCTGGAGTCACAGAGTATAATCTATATCTATGGAACTAGGTTGAAATTCAGTGTTCATTCCACTTTTATCAAGTCACTTTCCAGTGAAAACTAGATCAGCTGTGATGACCCAGTCCTGACAGAAATGTCCACAGCAGGAAGAGGATCAGGATGTAATTTCCCAGGTATTTCATAGCAAAATTACTTCTATATTTTTATACCTCCTCAGCCACGCCATCCTGGGTCTGTTGCGAATATCACTGTATGCAGCATGATTATTATGAAGGACTATTTTTTCTGATTAAGAATATTGTTCATGGCAGCAAATGCTATTGCTGAGGGTGAGGAGACCCTTTATACATGCTTGCATTGTTCCCTTCATTATATTTTTATTTCGCATGTGACAGGCTGGCACATCTCATACATCTTAATTATATGATTATCTTCCAAGATGGAGATATCTTTCTTGGCTCCAGGGAGGGAGACGTTTCGGGGGAGGGGGATCTTGTATACAAGTATAAACAGAAATAAAGGAAGTCATACTTTATATCAAATTGTTTTCACATTTCTTTATTGATTTTTCAAAAGATAATTATTGCGGGTGTAGTGTGAGCTGCTCTCATTAGGAACCCATTGATTGTTAGCCACTATTATTCCTTCAGTGTTGGAACTGGGAAGGAATAGATAAAGGGAAAAAATAGGCTCAATATTTTATTGCTTTAATGTTCGTTAATTGCACACTTTGGGCCCTTTCTTTACTTTTTTTTTTTCCTAATAAAAACCCTGGAAATTTAATTATCCTTTTTTTTTTTTTTCTTTTCCACACAATGACCTCCTCATTTTTATAAGGTTAAAGATGGAATGTATATTCCTTCATAAAAAGCAACCTTGGATATATTGAAAAGACGAAAGCCCATTCAACTCTTTTATTGCAAAATGACTGGTCTTTCAATAGCATCTGCATTAACCTGTGCTGGAAGGAGCAGAAGCACTATCTTCCATTTAGCAGCATCGCTCACCATTGTGTAGTCTGTTGGAGCGCGCCTATTAGTTCTGAAGTGATCCCTTCACATGGTTTCCTAGAAAGATCAGGGAAACCTGTGAAATGGTGCTGAAATTACAAGTTCTGATTTTCTGGTATAGACAAAATTTCTCTGAAGCCTCTTTCTTCAGTCTAAGGAATTTGGTATTCACTCACTCCACAAAGCCTTTCTCTCTGTGCTGAAGGACTCTTCTGAATTTAGAGGGTTCCTTATCTGTTCCTTTCCAACTACAAATGACCTGTAGTTGTTAGCATACTAGTACTACAACGGACCCCGGAGGTAAAAAACTCATCCCCATATTCCACATGGGAAGCCAAGAGAAGCTGCTGGGCAAGGACACTTAGGCATTACATGTTACATGGGAAGGCTCATAACAGAGTTCATTGTTTCCTGTTGAGGTCATGGGAAGTTTTAGGTACCTACGATTGGGCTTCCTAGAATCCAGTGCAATGGCTGAAGGCATAAATATCACATCAGCCATGCCAGAAATGTATTTGTGATCTCCTCCCACTGCTGGGTTTAGCAGACAAAACCTGGAGGCCTGGATGAGACCAAGACAGGTTTCCCTAAAACATCCCAGCTCCCCAGTTCCATCCCTGACCAGGAGCTGCTCATGGGATTTTTACACAAAGCATCTCTACATAAATCTGCTTCTTGCTCACTGACACCTGAAATCTTGGATCTTTTGTTGCAAACCTGTGCAGAAAGAACAGAGGCACACATCACCTTTTTGCTCTTTCTGGGCTTGCCAAAAGCCTGGCATCCCCTAGATAGAAAGAGTTAGGTGTTTGAAACCCTTCCACAAAAAAGGCACAGAAGCTCATTTCTCTTCTGTCTGAGTGTACAGAGCAAAGACCTGGCTCGGCCCAGGAGGTGTTGTTCTCACAGGCCACAGTAATGAAGAAAATCACTGGCTACTCAGCTCAGTGTTTGCTGCATGCTGGAAGCGTGTTCTGAGTCCATCTGCAGAACAAAGCTTTTCAGAGGGTTTAAGCATGAAAAGATGGAGAAATTCTATTTTGAGCCTCCTGCTGAACTTTTCCTATCTTGATTGGTCACAACAGAGAGAAACGAAATGACCTCAGTGCTTGTATCCTCAGGCAATTAAATTCAGTGTAAAGTTGAACTGCGGACACCTATGTGCTTCCGTGGATCAGGTGCTGGTGCATATTTTTCCAAGGCCACAAAGACAATCTGCAACAGATTAAGAGATTTCATCTGGAATTGCTCACTTAGCCTTTGTCTTTTGCACAACAAAAGCTGCCACTGCCTCTCTGCAGCTGCCCGTTTCACTTGCTACTTGAAGGATGGCCTGGCTTTTGGGGGCATGTCTACATTGTCACCTGCAGGCAGACACATGCTGTGCTCTGAACCAGAGCTTTCTTTCCCTAGGAGCTGTGTGGGGATGTAAATGCAAAGCTGCTGCCATGTTAATGAGTCCAGCTGAGTGACATTTTGTCCTACCGGGTTTTAGGCACATGCATTTCTTCCAGGGAGAGCAGTGATGTAGTGATCAACATCCATCTTAAAACAACATTATTTTGTTTGGTGTCAGGGAGAAGACGTATTAAAGAGACAAATAGGATTTTAAAATAACAAACAGCACGAATATATATTTAGTCTTAGGTTTCCAATTTGATATGTCACTCTGAGTCAAGTTAAACAGGCTTTGATCCCAGGAATGGGACTTTTAAATGTTCTAATAAAGCACCAATTTTATTACAGCGTAGAGCTTATGTCAGTGCTATTGTTCCCACTATTTTTGCTATCACACTCAAGCTAACATTGAATTCTTTAGGTTAATACCACTAGTATGAACCTGAACTCGTTTTCAAACCAGACTGAGGAATATTGAGTAAATATTTGGAGTGCAGTTGTCATAATAATGATTCTCTATGTTACTGTTGCTACAATTTCAGTGCTTAATTGGAGAACAAAATGTTTTAAAACAGGCACGGGGTACCCGCACACCCTGTACTCACTGCCACATGGATCCAAAGTGATTTGATGGTCTGGAGGTGAATGGATTAGAGCTGCTGAGGCTCCTTACTTGGAGTGCTACCCCTTAAGTGGCTAATAGAAAAAGCAGATTTCAATTTTCACTAGGTAATTCATCTGACTGTTGCCTAAACTGCTCCCTAGAGAGAAACAGTTTTGAGAGAAAAACTATTTGTGAAACACACAGCAACACACTGACAGCTTCCAATTAACGTGACACTTGTCAGACTAATGAGCACCAATTCATGTTAAGAGTTTGACACTCCCAAATTAGCATATTTGATTGGTCGTTTCTTGTTATTGTTATTTCCCCAAACTAACCTCAGCAAACAAAGTCCGCTAGTAATGATGGGGCATCTGTTTATGAACATCTCTGCATTATTTCTTGGATGAAAGTGGGGAAGTGACGTGCAAAGCAAAGCTCAGCTCATTTTAGCAAGATTAAGCCTTTAAACAGTCTGTGAACATAGAGGTCTCGGTACCTGCTCTCTCATCTGCACTGCTTCTTAACCAGCAACAAATATGTTTCATAAATGCCACATCATATGCTTATGCACTCCTGCCCTGGGTTGGCATAATAAAGACCCTAAATAGTATTATACTGTGTATCAGTTGTTCAGTATTCAAGGTCTGTTCCTCCCTAGCCTAAAATTATGATTTATCCCTGCCTTTGATTTTCCCCATTGACTGCTAGATGTTTCTGTAAGGTTACTGTGGAAACAGGAAGAGAATCCAAAGATAGCAGTTTGTCTGTAGCATGTCTGTGCATCCATATGTCACTTCTATATGGCCTAGAGGTGTTGACGTGTAAGAACAAACACTGCAGTGGGGAAGGTTTGCAAGTTAGGATATTGCAGCAATCACTGTTCTGTTGGCATTAAATATGAGGGCTCACTGTTGGCAAGCGCATAGAAGTCTCAAGTGCTGTTTTTCCTGAAGGGTGCTCCATGACTCCTTATTCTGGACTATGAAAGAATATTTATTTCTGCAAAATACTGCAAAATAAGGCAGTGTTTTCTTGGTTATTTTCCCCACACATACACTCCAGGAGTGGGTCAGAAATCTTGCTTCCTCTCTCATAGTAATGTTTTGCTTTTGTATCCTCCATCTGTAAATCTCAAACAATCTCTGTAGCCCTGTCCCCAGTGGGACCTCAATGGGAGAGCCAGTCCCACACGTGACCTCACCTGGATCTAGCCTTCAGCATCAGTTCCTCATTTCTCATCAGCCAAGGGAAGTAAGGAGAGTACCGTAGCCATTGGTCTGTCAAGACTGACAATTCTCATAATGTGATTAGTACCACATATTTGTGTTTGTTAAAATATTAGATGCTGAGTACTGCCTACTAAATGTGACTCTGAATAAGGAGCATCATAGACACCTAATAGTTTGGAATGATTTGCTGGAAAGGAACTTTTTACAAGGGCATGTAGTGAAAGGACAAAGGGGAATGGCTTTAAAACAACAAAGGGGAAATTGAGATTAGACATTAAGAACTGTGAGGGTGGTGAGGCACTGTCACAGGGTGCCCAGAGAAGCTGTGGCTGCCCCATCCCTGGCAATGTTTAAGGCTGTAATTTCTGCCCTGTGCTCTGGAGCAGATTTTTAGTACCGTGTGCTCCTTTCAACTGCTGATATTCCCTGTATGACTTTTCTGGGAAAGCAACTGCAAATCCTGAAAGTAGAAGCTGGAATTGAGAGCACAACATTCCTGTAAATCTTAACGTCATTTCCCCATTGATGTTGTATAATGAAGAGATTTAACTGCTAATGCCTTCAGAGAGATCACTTTTCCGTACAGGACAAAGAATATACAAACCCTTCAACGTCTCACAGTTAGAAGGAGATTAGGTGTCCTTTCAGCTCTCTGTGGCTCAGTTCTTGATGGTCTGCTCTGCCACGAGCTGGAGCCTTCTCCAAAGCAGATTTGCAGCGTTGCCTTCCCCTCTCTGCTTCCTCACTGGTTTCTCACTGGTTCTTCCCTGCAGATTTGTACAGTACATTTAATTTTCTTGTGCATTACAGAAATAACATTCTCTTTTACATCACCTGGAAATGGCAGGCTTGCCCACTTTTTTGCTCAATTACCTCACTACTTTAATATCATCGCAGGTACAGCAGTGGTATCACTGCTCATGTGCAGGGAGCCTATACCCCAGGAGAAGAGCTGCAACACTCAGAGGTGGTTTATGGAGCAGGTACGGGCTTAGAGAGGTCAGCAGAGACTGACATTTCTTCGTGCAAAGCACTGTAAAAAGGTAAGATCTTGCTCAAAGGAAATGGAAGGTAGAAAATAGCAGGTTGGGAATTTGCTAGGGAGCTCCCTTTTGCAGGCAGCCTTAATAACTTGCTGTGGTGCACAAAGAATTGGTGACATACCAGTTGGTCCACATACTAATTTCACCTTTTAGCTATCAATTAGGAGTTGAAATTAGTCTCATCTCAAAAGATGTATTCTAGTTTCATACATAAAAAAAACTTACTCGTGGGTTCTGTGCTATCCCAACCATCATCCTGCAATGAAACCAGTAACAGCAAAAGATCTCCTGGTGCTTGGTTCCTCTTCCATAATCATCTTGTGTTTGGCAGGTTTTTAAGTGGGGTCAACTGAAACCACATCTTATTTGCTGTGACAACACTTGCTGAGAGCTGCGTGTTGTAAAAGAAACAATAGATTCAGGAGCTCTGGGTAGAGACCAGTGATGAGTGGTGCTCCTCAGGAGTTGGTGTTGTCCATGGTGACATGGACAGTGGGATCAAGCACCCTCAGCAAGTTTGCAAGGACACCAAGCTCTGTGGTGCAGTCGATATTCTGGAGGGAAGGGGTGGGATCCAGAGGGACGTGAACAGGCTGAAGAAGTGGGAGCATGTGAAACTCCTGAAGTTCAATCAGCCCAACTGCAAGATGCTGCACCTGGGTTAGGACAATCCCAAGCACAAACACAGGCTGGGTAGAGAAAGGATTGACAGCAGCCTTGAGAAGAAGGACTTGGGGGTGTTGGGTGATGAGACGCTTGAGCCTAGAACTCCCTGTGTACTGGATTGCATCCCCACAGCCTGAGCAGCAGGTTGAGGGAGGGGATTCTCACAAAATAGTAAATGGGTATAAAGAACTAAGTGAATTGAAACCCCCTTCAGGTTAGGGGTAAAGCCCATTAAAAATTTAATAGCAGTCAAGGTAATTATCATTTCCATTTACAGCTTTGGGCACTATGGTAATATAGATGATTTATAAAAAAATTCTAATAAAAAGTATAAAATGGCTTTCTTGAGAGGCAGGATTCATAGACGAAAATTTGGATGAACCAAACCATTATAGCCAGACTGATGGTCAGGTAAAAAAAAAAATAATTAAATTAAACAACTACTTCATGATCAAAAAGGAAGTTTAAAATATTTTCAGCTTGATGTAAACCATGTTGTATTTCAATAAACCAGGATACAGGTGTTTTATGGGGATATGTCAAATATTCACTGCCTGTAGAAACCACAACCTTTATGTGTTTATACATTAATAGCTGTTTTAGTTTCCTGAAAGAAGTACTCTATGTTTCCAAAGTCTCCCAATGGATGTTCTTTCTGCAGCAGTATCTGGTCTGTGCTGAACAGCTGGAGTCCAAGATGTGAATTTACCCACGTGCAATTACGACAATAGGGCAAACACAGTAAACAGTGGTGTCCTTTGCAAAGCAAGTTGCATTCCCGAAGTCCCTGCCTCTGATCTACTCAGCAAGAAGGGAAGCTTTGCTCATCCTGGCTGCCACCATCCCCACTGAGGGAAACTGAGCACATAGGGCTTAAATTACTCCTCAGAGCAGTCATCATTCTTGTTTCCTGGTGGCACTAGGAGCTGGAAACCCACCTTCCACTGAGGCTCTGGGGATATATTATGTTTTCACTTCTGCACCACCAGGACTTGGTGTACTGTTGGTGTGTGCACATGTTTGCGTGTGCACATGTTTGCATATGCACTCAAAATTTCTCCTTGAGGGTTCTCCAAGCCTGACTGGCCTAAGATGGTAGTGTGCTGGGAAGGTTGTATTAGATCAAGTGTTGTATTGGAAACAAGCAAACAACAAAAAAACCCACCAATGCAGGCAGGCTCTCAAGTCTTCAAAACTCCCATCCAGCCTGAAATAGCAGCGGACGTCGAAGGTACACATAGGCTAAAAGCAATTGCTGTGTGTTTAACTTCATTACATCAACCAGTCAGTCTGAGAAAAAGGCATCGGTCCATTCGCAGGAGAGAAAGGCCTTACTAAACAAAGAAGTGGTAGGGATGCCAGCCTACACGGGGTGGCTAGAGACAGGCAATACATCACTTGAAGAACATACAGAGAGAGTTTAACTGAATTTAGAAACTGCAAAAGCTTCTCTTTATTGATCTTCCCAAAAAAGTTGTTATAGCCCTGGAAGCAGGAGCTTTGGATCATTTTTGGTTTTCAAAATATCTTTTTCTTTCTTTTTTTTCTAGCAAAGTCCTGCTAAGAAATGAAGACTTGCTTGTAGATGAGTTATTGGTCCAAAGGATGTGTGGTTCACATCTGGGGAACAACTGTAATGTAAATGCACAACAGAGCCATGCTAACACAGCATCAGTGAAAGGTAATTTTATGCCTTACTAAAATTGCTATAATTGATGCCGTGAATTACCTAGTTATTTAAAATCAGACAGAGTGATCACAGAACGATACATTGTAAAGCATTAACAACAGCTGTGGGCCAGAGTACAGTGTCTGTACACAGGAAATGTACAGAATAGAAGGACGACCTCTGTCTCAATGAGTTTGTGATACATTTGTGAATGCTTTGGTCTAACTGTAAATAAAAATAATGACACAT
>WTXV02061144.1:0-10331 GCA_009823435.2 Nymphicus hollandicus
CCCTGTTTAAGTTTAAACCCGTTACCCCTTGTCCTATCACTACAGTCCCTAATGAAGAGTCCCTCCCCAGCATCCTTGCAGGCCTCCTTCAGACACTGAAAGGCTGCTATGAGGTCTCCATGCAGTTACAGTCTCAGTTTGAAAGCTCAGAATAAATCACAGCATAATCAGTGTGGAAGGGATCTCAGAAAGTCTCTAGTCCAGCTTTCTGTTTGAATCAACGTCAGTTGTGAGATGAGACCGTGTTAGCCAGTGCTTTATCCAGTTGGTAGCCTTGAAAACTTAAGAGTTAGGGAGACTGCACAACCTTCCTGAACAACCTTTTGGACTGCTGGACTGCCTCATGGTGACAAAAGTTTTTCCTTATATTCACTCAGAAGCCAAATATAAAAACTCTAGCTTTTAAAAGGAGGAGGAATCATGTTTCCTACCTCCATTCTTCTCATTTGTGACCTTTCCCCCCCCTTTTCTTTAGCCTCCTTTTTAACCTCAGCTCTACTACCTCTCCTGGTGTCACTAATGTGATGCATCCCTCTCCTTTGAATGTCCCACAAGCACTTCTCTTTTAAACTTTTTAAAGATGATGGCAAAAGTAACTGCAAAAGGAAACTAAGGCAAAGAATGCTTTATGTAGCATTATATTTATAAACTTATTGCATGCTTGACACTCAAAGCCTGGTACAGACGGTAAGGAAAGGAATACGCTATGGTTATTTTGCAGTTTTCTTTGTCTAAGGATAGTATAATATGTGTTAAAAGTGTATTTGAAACTATTATGCTACTAGAAGCTATGATGTTATGAACATTTTTTTTTCTCAGAAATGTTAAATTATAGTATTCTACAAACCACTATATTTTTCCAGTTTTGGTAGGTTATAGTTTTGGTAAGTTAAGTTCTGGTTGAAATGTATTCCTTTTTCCTGTAATATCCCAGAGCTGAAGCTCAGTTTACACCTAAAGAAAATATTATGAAAGTTAGTAACAAATGTGTAGGCTTTTGTTAGAGTAATAGTTGTAAAATTAGGAACCAGTCTAATGAAAAATACCAAATATGCAGAAGGAGGTTTCAAAAGATGATTACATGGAATTACTCAGATATTAAAAGGTTAAGTTCTTCCTTGAAAGATTTGAAAAAAGCAATCACAGATTTTATGTCTAAAGTCAAATTAATTTAAAAAACAATTGTATGCTATAAAGGCAGGGTTCCTCAGGACATAAAGTTGGTAAATTGACATCTCAAGGGAACAATGCTGCAATCAGTGTTAGTATGTGCTTTCATCCATCATGTAGTGGAAGGCTGGGCAAATAAGGTGATAGGCCCAACTTCTATTAGCCAGTTATATTAAGCAAAAAACCAACTTATTCATATACTTTTCTGACTTACAGTTTCCTCCTTTGGAGGCTGGGAGAATGATATTAGCAGATTTTAGCAGTTTAGTGACAGCATATCCTATTCAAAAGAGGAATTTAAAGCAAACAGGGTTCTTCAGCTGTTTTGAAAGCAAGTAGGAAAAACTGTAGGAAATATATCCATTGAGATGGTGCTTTGCCTTCAGATAGTGTTCAATTCTACTCTCACAGCTAAAACTGAAGCAGGCTACATTAGTGAATCTAATCTGCCCTGGGTCAGAAATCAAATTAAAATGGTTGCTTACATATCTATTAGTGGGACAATATGAAATTATAGAGAAGCCAAGAACTTCTTTGAAACTAAATGACAGTTTCATTACCCATCTGTATAGATAGTGCTTTAGGTAAGATGCTTGCTGGTCATGTTGTCTAACTTGAAAATCTGGAGATTATCCAGCAATCTAAACAAAAAAATTGAAACCAGTTTGTGCAATCTCATTCACCTTCAGTGAGGTGATAACTTGAATTCCTTGTAACAAGTGGTTTGATAAATTAAAAAGATTTTAGAAGACATTCATAACAACTCAGTTCCCAGGTGATTTAATATAGCTTAATACACCAGGGAAATCATTGTATCTGGTTTTGTAAAAGGCAAATGTAAAAAGTAACCTGCAGTCCTCCCTATTGTAGTAAATTATGAATAAACTTGCTATATTAATATAAATTTTTCTTTTCTACTTTTTTCTCTCCTATGAATCTGCCACCATAAAGAATAGCTACTTTCAAGCTTTTTATCCTAAGCAAAGGTCATTTCTAGGAATGAATGTGCTTTTCTTGATATGACCTACAGAAAGTGAATGAGAGCTCCAGGCTTTGTCTCGAGTAATAATATTTAATACAGATGAAAATCTTTCTTCCTGAGCATGTATAACTTATTAAAATTGGAGAAACCAGACATTTTTCTTCTTCTCTGGAATATGCAAATGAAATGCAGTGTGGCAGAAAAAATTAATTACGTAAGTCATCTAACTTGGAATTGAAACTTACATTTTCTGGCTGAGGAAAAGGAAACGAGGAAGTTTATGCATCTAGAATGCTGTGCATGTACCTTTTCCAAGAGCACAAACTGACAAATAATGCAATGCAGTGAAACCAATGGTTGACAAGAGCTTTCTTATGAAGAACAGAATGGGAAGTTAAATTTTGCTGGTTTTCTGTGTGGAGAGAATCATAGAATTATAGAATAGTTAGGGTTGGAAAGGACCTTAAGATCATCGCCCAAATACTCATTATCCTCAATTGGAAACTGTATAAATGTTACCATTTCTTAGTCATACCTAATTTTGGTGCATTTGGATGTCTTGCTTATTCATTAGAAGTGAGAAAAACCCCCAAACTTTTCCTTGATATAAAGGCAATTTTGGAAGTGACTTGGAAATTTTTGAATTTCACCTTTACAGTGGAGAATGAGGCAGTTATATTCAGGTTTATTGATGTTTAGCATATGAAATACATATGTTGGTCCTCTTCTCACAATTTTCACACCAAAATATATTCTCAAAACATCTCGGGGACAACATTACAGGATTAGAAGTGCATATGGAAGAGAACAAGTTTCAACAGACTTAAGAAATAAAAGGTTGTGAAGTTTAGAATAGGGAGTTTGCCATCAGAAAGCCAGAGTGGTAAGTGGAAAACATGTATGCAACCCTGTCCTTATCAACAGAAGACATACTTAATAAAATACAAGATCATAGAAGTGTTGTCAAGCTGTTCAAAAAAGAAATCTTTTGTTCTAGGCCAGTACTTATAAGTGTGAGCTGCAGATAAACATTTGCTGCTCTGTATTTCTGGCTTTGTAACAAGAGTGTTCTGTGTGTGTGCAGTGATTTCTGAGGCTTGAGTTAATATGCTTATTCTCATTGCTGCTTTGCAGAAGCCTTTAATAAATTTTAAGAAGTGAAGAAAGTCCCTTTGTACTTCCTTGTACTTTTGGGGTTTGAATAGGCAATGTCTGCTTTTGTTCCTTTGTTAATTGTTAATATTAATTGCACTGCCTTGGCTTCCACTTGGTGAACTTCGCTTTGTACCTCCCAGTTTTTCTCTCTTGACTGTTGTTAAAAGAATGTTTGATAGGTGTGTTTGATAGGTGTTTGTACTAGGTGTTTGTGTAGGTCTCGCTATAAAGGAGATGTATAGCGTGTATAGTGAAGTGTATGGTTTACAGAATACATCGTAGTTGCCTATTTTTAAGCAACTGTGATGCTTCTTAGTGTCTCTTAATGGTTTTCTCTTGCCAGACTTTAAATTTCTGTCTGTTTTCTCAGGGAAGTTGGGGGATTTTGAGACCTGAGAAGGATGATACAGTGAAATAGTTCGGGTTTCTATCCATGTTTGGTTTCTTGGTCCTTTGTTAAACAGTGGAGGAATTTTGTGTTTCATGAAATGGTAGTTATTAAGTGAGGAATTCCTCATTTCTTTAGTCCCAGGAGTACTGAATGGATTGTTACCTCAATAACTACACCTTAAGTTACTAGTAACTACAGGGTGTGTAAGGTATTTGAAGTAGGAACTTGCCATGAATACCCTGGTCAACTTAGCAAGGAAGAATTCAAAGAAGATTTTAAGTTTGCATTTTATGAGAGCTTTGCTTCTGCAACAGATGTGCATCAGTGGCTGCAATGCCGAATGTGCAGACAGCCAGTGGATAATGCAGTTGGGCCTTTTAGAGGGAACGGCCCATGTACTGTATTCAGGCTCACATCTTCAAGCATAAGGGTGAAGATGATGCACATCTGCATTCTTATATTTAATGCCTACCGTTTATATGCCATGAAATACAAAATATGTAATTGTTGTGGTTTTGACCCAGCTGGTAACTCAGCACCAAGCAGCCCCTTGCTCACTCCCCCCCCACCTCCCCTGATGCGGGATGGAGAGGAGAATCAAAAGAATGCAAATCCTACAGGCTGAGATAAGAACAGTCCAATAACTAAAGTACAGTATACTACTACTACTACTTATGATAATGATAAGGGAAATAACAGGGGGAGGGAGTGTAAAAACCAAAAAGGGAAAGGGAAAAAAACAATAAATACAAGTGATGTGCAATACAATTGCTCAGCACTCACTGACTGATACCCAGCACTGACCTGAGCAGCAATCAATCCCTAGTGGGTGACTCCCCCCAATTTATATACTGGGCATGATGTGCTGTGGTATGGAATACCCCTTTGGCTTGTTTAGGTCAGTCACTAGCCAGTGCTTCCTCCTGGCTTGTGCCTCTCCTCACTGGCGGAGCATGAGAGACTGAAAAGTCCTTGGCATTACTTAGCAACAACTAAAACATTGGTGTGTTATCAGCATTGCTCTTGGACTAAAGCCAAAACACAGCACTGCACCAGATACAAGGAAGAAAATTAACTCTATCCCAGCTGAAACCAGGACAGTAATCCACTTGTGTTTCTGTCAAGAGGTATGTCATGATTTAACCCCAGCTGGCACCTAAGCACCACACAGCCACTTGCTCACTCACCCCGATGAGATTGGGAAGAGAATCAGAAGAGTAACACTGAGAAAACTCATGGGCTGAGATAAAGACAGTTTAATAGGTAAAGCAAAAGCTGCACGTGTAAACAAAGCAAAACAAGGAATTCATTCACTATTTCCCATGGTCAGGCAGGTTTTCAGCCATCTCCAGGACAGCAGGGCTTCATGACATGTATCAGTTACTTGGGAAGACAAACGCCATCACTCTGAACTTCCCCCTTCCCTTTTTTCCCCCCAGCTTTATATGCTGAGCATGACATCATATGGTGTGGAATATCCCTTTGGTCAGTTGGAGTCAGTTGTCCGAGCTGTCTCCCCTCCCAACCTCTTGTGCACCCCCAGCCTGCTTGCAGGTGGGGTGAGAAGCAGAAAAGGCCTTGACTGTGTAAGCACTGCTCAGCAGTAATTAAAACTTCCCTGTGTTATCAACATTGATTTCAGCACAAATCCAATACATAGTCCCATATGAGCTACTGTGAAAAAAATTAACTTTAGCCCAGCCAAAGCCAACACAAGATATAAGCAAGTAACTTAAACACGTCTTTATTTGTGTGTAGGCTCGCTTTTCATCTTCCATTTAAGTCTCCAGACTTGGAAAATTGGTCCTGTATGTAGTATCAAATTTACATGGAGAGACCAGCAAATATGCCAAAACTGGAAATTAGGAAGCAAAATAACTTATTTTGCCTAGGTATCTCATGTTTACATCTCTTACTTTAAATTAGTTGGCAAACTCCCAGAATATTCGAGGTTTGTTTAAAAGTAATACAGCTGGGTGGCAAATTGTAACCACAGACATGATGTATGGGTAAGCGACAGTTGTTATAGCCCCAAAAAAATAAACCAAACCCAAACCAAAACAAATTTGCAAACTAATTTAAAAATACGAAGTGCTTGTTTAATTTTCTACCTTTAAGTAGTTTGATCTCACATAGGCTGCTTTGACTGAGGACATGAATTTGACCCGTAGTGAGCATGCCTTATGTTTATTCCAGTATAGTAACTAAACATGATGCTTTGTTGCAGGTCCATCACATGAGTGAAAAAAAAAGAAAAAAAAGGAGAAAAGTGATTTTTAGAGACACGTTTTTGACGAGCTGTCCAAACACTGGATTTCTGGATAAGCAAACACTTTGAGCTCCATTTAAATGAATTATCAGGCACTCCTGAGGTTGATTCAGATCCCTTGTTTTCCATCCTGAATTTTTAAAGCTGTTGGGATATATTTTGTAAACAAAACCAGCCACTGTTTCAACTCCTGTACTGTGTGTATTTTGCTGCTGACTAGTGTCTTCTAGACATTAGAACTGTTTCTCTGGGCTTGTGTTAACTAAAGGCTTTCTGCAGTAATAAATACCTTTGTAGATACTAGTTGATGTTTGGCCCTTAAAATGAAGTAGTTAATTACTTCTTAATTGCTAGTTTGGATGTTGCTGGAATGCTTATTCTGGGCTACAGATACTTGAAATTTACTCTGGCATGTCTAGCCTGATCCCTAGGGTAAATTGCAATTTCTTAGTCTGGAAAAAAACAGTTTGGGATTGCCTAGCTGACTTTGACAGTTATATTTATGGCAGCATAATTGGTTCAGTCATCTTTAGTTTAAAACATAGTATAAGATGGCAAACTTATTTAATACATGCCTAGACAAAGGTATGGGGGAGGTAACTGAAGAAACACATTTTCATAGAATCATAGCATCACAGAATGGTTTGGGTTGGAAGGGGACCTTAAAGCATATTCAGTTCCAAACCCCTGCTGTGGGCAGGAACACGTTCCCCTAGACTATGTTGCTCCAAGTCCTGTCCAACCTGGCCTTGAACACTGCCAGGGATGGGGCAGCCACAGCTTCTCTGGGCAACCTGTGCCAGTGTCTCACCACCCTCATAGTAAGGAATTTTTTCCTAATGTCTAATCTATATCTACCCTCTTTCAGTTTAAAACCACTGTCATCCTTTGGGACTGAGATGATAATGCAGATCTGTGAAATGTTGGTTGCTGGTTTGTTTTTTTGTTTTGTTATTTTTTCTTGGGATTTTTTTCCTCCATTTATGCTTAAACAATGTAACAGCCAGTTATACAACAGTTACCTTAGCTGTCTTTCTGGAACACTTTATTTGCCTTGGGTTTGTAATTGCCTGTTCTGAAGGGAGATGGCCAAGTCCCACCACAAGTGTTAGAGTAGGACAGACGAGTCTGCTACTTGCTGAGAATGAGAGCAGGAGGCTTATCCTGTTGGGCTCAGGTAATCAAAGTGGAGCTTTGGCCATGTCGGGGCTGTAGCCATTGATGTGCTAAAACCCCAGTACTTCAGTTAACAAGCACTTCCCTGCTAAAGAGAATCTCAGCTACAGTCTTTCAAGTTGAAGAATAAAAGTCCATGTTTATTACAGGATCTCTGTGATTGTTTAAGTTTTCCTCCACAATAACACTGATATTACAGCCGTGGTTGGGAAAGAGTCTTTGGGGAAATATTACACCTCGTGGTCAGCTTGAGCAAATCCCAGGAGACAGACAGGATGGGTTGTTCTGCCACGGAGGTCAGTGTGCTGAAAGAGCTCTTTCCTATCTCTCTTCCTTTGTGGGATTTGTGCCCATAGCAACACCCATTGGCAGCTGTGAGATTGCAGTTCCACTGTTGCCCAGCCCTCTGCAGTTCTCGGCATACTGACCTAGAATACTGCCCTAGATCTGTTTCAGAGGACTTCTTTAATTTTCCCCTTCCAGCTTGTCAGAAATCCCCTCTGGATGTTAAATGGGTTGGTAGTTGCAATGTGATAAATTGGCTGCTAATTAGTTTTTCTAGAAACATTACTTCTTACCTTTTTTTTTCTATGCTGTACTTCTGACACTTTACTTTCTCTGACACATCAGAATGTTAATTAATCTTCTTATTTAATCTGTTTGTGTAAATACAGATCCTGTAGGCTACTGTGTTGTTTCCTATGAAATTTTGGCTTTGAACAACTATAAGCTAGCCAGTTCACTGACTGTCAGCAGTTGCAAACATTGGTGATGTCCCTGCATCACCAGGTTTTTGTTTATTGCAGTGCTTTTGTTGTGATAAAACACAACACTGGGGCTTTTGTGCACTCTAATTAGTATCAAGTCACTGC
Source organism: Nymphicus hollandicus (assembly GCA_009823435.2). NCBI lineage: Eukaryota > Metazoa > Chordata > Aves > Psittaciformes > Cacatuidae > Nymphicus > Nymphicus hollandicus. The sequence continues at coordinate 8,016 of WTXV02061144.1, forward strand.
ATACTGAAGTTCTTAACTGTCAAATATGAAATGCTGACTGTCCTTTTTTTGGCCTGTGCCTAAATTAGAGACATAAGTAATGCTCTAAAATAGGAAAGAATACTGATGGAGAGTCAGAAAGGCATTCACCTTTGAAATGGTCAATGTAATTCAGAAATTATAGCAATCTGCTACTTGTTTAATGGTTTACATGGATTGACTCTTCTGGATTTAGTCACTTTCTCTGAGGACAAATGACCACATCATAAAAAAGCCCCATTAATGCTCTCTGATGTCCTTTGAAGAAAGAAGTCTGACAAGCCAACAGCCAAATGCTTTTTTTCAGTATCTCTGAATACAGCACCTATCTTTTAAGATTTAAAGTTCTTTTCTGCCAGCAGTTAACCTTCTCTCTGGATAAATATCAAAATCCTGCTGTGATAGAGCTGCTAGGCGTGAGGGCATTACTGCATGTCACTTCAGTATGATGGTGTGCCTTAGAGTTTCTTAAGTTATAGTAGCATCATCTTGTATTTCAGGTGTACTTGCATAGTGAGGGTTATCTGTATGCTGTCCTTCACGACAGTGGGATCCTGGAGCCATCTCTGTTTTGGCGGGACCACTTGTGATCTCGGAAGTCTTCCCTGAAAAGATGCTATTCTGATCTTATTGGCACTCTTTACAGTTACTTGTCCTGGTAAATGTTACTTGAAAAGGATATTACAAATATTTAGGAATATGTATGTTTCCAAAAGATTCCTCCACCTAGCTGCTCTATTCCTCATGGATTAAAAGTTTCTACACTTCCTCCCTGCCTCAGTTCCTAACTTCTCTGATGCTTGTTTGCTTTTATTTACATTCGAGTCTTCGAAAGGCTCATTCTTACATTTCCCTTCACATTGCATCGACTTTGAATTGTTGGCATAATCACTTTGTCCTCCTAGGAGTTCCCTGGCATGGGAATAAGCTCCCATCTTTCTCCTGCAGAACCTCTCTGTGATTTCTTCAGATACCTTAATTCTTCTGCCTCCTTTGGCTGCTTCTTCCAAGTCTCTCAACCTCCACCCATCTGAAACCAAGATTTGCAAGAATCTGCATTAATAATTAAAAAATATATATTCTGTCTTAGAGTTTTTCACCTTTACAACAAACTTGGTCTGGTTTCTACAGATGAAAGCAATAGTTTAACGATCCTTGATTCCCATTCCCTACCCAAAGACCAGTTGGCCAACGCACATCACCAGCCTCTTCGTAATGGAGCAATCACTTGTAATATAACCTGGGCATGGATAGACAGATACTCTTAACTGTTGCACCTGATTTACTGAATATTTAAAGCCTCATTAAACAGCATTAGGAAGTTCTGTTTTGGCACCTTAAGGAAGATTTGGGTTTGGAAGATTCCCTTACAGCTACCTTGAGCACAAAGCAGACATCTTAAACCATGACTGTATATTGACAATAAAGGTGAGTCTAGTACTGTACTCTTAAAATGTAGAGAATAAAACAAATGTTAAGATGCATAGTTTCACCTAGTCACTGTATTATATCCAGTGTAATTTTCCCTACCGTAGATATTGTTGTGTGTTTTTTTTTTTTTTTTTAATAAAAAAAAGTACATTACAGTACTTAAGTCTGAAAATGTTTTTCAAAAGGGGTATAAAGGAATAAAAGAAAAAAAAACCCAAACCTACTTGGCAGGAGTTACCTAGATTATTTCCTGGATACAAAAATTGCTTATCAGAATACACCTTTTAGATGTAAGCAGCTCCCAAATCATGTTCTTAAGAGAGTTTCACTTATAATGAAGAATTTTATCTTTAAGCATTGCCCATCCCTTGGACAAAATAAAACTGTTTTGAAGCTCTAATATTCTAAATGTCCCAAGTTAACTTACTGAATATAGGCAAGAGACAAATTTCACTTAATTAACATGTGAAGTGCTAAGAATATTAAGTACTGAGAGTCATGATTACAGTTTGTAATGTGAGGTAGCCAGACACTTTGTGGACTTTTGTGATTCTTGGGTAATTTTTCTTTCTTTTACCAATAAACATAATTTTCAGGATATGCTGAACATTAAGATAAATGTGATTACCTAAATTTGACTTACAAATATTGCTCACAAAGAAATAACTATTGTATTTTCCTTTTTATCTTTCACAAGTATATAATTTAATTGCAGTTTCTTCTGAAATCTGTTCTCAAATACTTCTGTGCAAAAGATTAAATTCCCCGTTAAGCCTGAGTTCTGAGAATATAATTAAAAAAAATATGTATATTTTTAGCTCTGTTTTCTATGTAATGTGTAGGGTATCTTTAATATCTTCAGACCAT
>WTXV02061147.1:0-28058 GCA_009823435.2 Nymphicus hollandicus
TTTTTATAGTTTGTGGTTTTTTATAATCTTTAATCAGTATAGCTGGATGAAAGATGTTTTGTAATTTTCTCTTTTTTTTTTTTTTTTTTTTTTTTTTTTGTTAACAGATATTATACTCTAAGGTACTGGCTTTCAGTGGAAAAAAAATCCATTTTGCTGTTTAAGAGGCTTTCCAGCAGTTTAATTGTAGTGTGAATCCTAGTAAAAACAGTGTATTATTGATTTATTAGAGGAAATTATTTGATTGGTTTTAGTTGTATATTGTGGTTTTAGATTTACATAAAAATATAAACTTGATTATTCCAGATTGTGATTGGCAAGACTGAAGATAGAAACAAGCAAGCAAATCATCAGCAAAACTTGAGCCATTTAACATGTAAGAATGTGGTTGCAACCTCTCCACATTAAGGGCATAATTAAAACAGTAAAAAAAAAAATAAATTTGAGAAAATATTTATAGTCTTTATTCATGGGTACCTCAGCTCCAAAAACTCCAAGGAAATAAATATTCTTTGGATATTTCCTTTGAAAGTCTCTTGATTTTGCCTTTGTGGTTTATGTACAACAGTTCCGGAGCTCCAGAAACTGTCCTGACAAAGAGGAGCCTTGCTACTTTCAAGATAGTGTTAGTTTGGACAGCCCTCTCTCTTGCAGTTGTATCAGTATTTCATGAAGCAGACATAACCTCTCCAGTAATCTGGTCTGCCATTCAACCTTCATAACCTGAAATTACATCTCCAAAACATAATACAAATTGTGGAGTTCCATTACTGTGCTTAATTGGCAAGTTTCAGTTTCTGAAGGGAATGTGCTAGGGATTCCTGTATTGTAGAGCTGCACAAACAGACCTGATAAATGTACTACTCCAGAACACCTTCTAATGTTCTAAACACCAAAGGCCCTTTACATATTTTTATATAGTCCTAAAAACAGTAGAAAATAAAAATTCCCACCATTAGCTATAAGCATCATAATCAGCCCCATTAAATTGTGTCTGTATTAATTTGCTTTGTTTTCTCCAGTCTTCTTGATGGCTGGCCAGACAATCTTATTAGAAAAACAGAATTTTATAAAAATACGATACTGATTCAAAGCAACAGTGAGAATTTTACTGCTGAGTGACAAAAAAGGTAAGAGTGAAAAAAAAGGGGTGTTCTGACTGAAATATTTCTAGCTTTGTCATTGTTAGAAAATTGTCTACTCCATTCTCACATATGTGCATTTATAGTTTGTTTAATAAATCCTTTCCCTTAGACAGAACAATGCATAGTAATTATATACCTTACGGCATGATTATAATGAAATATACCATATCAGAGGCCTCCAAGCCAGTTTTTTGAGATTTCCCTGGTACAAAGACCTGGAAGTTTTGCAGTTTCAGTCTCTACAGAGTAGCTGCAGGCAGGGTAAGAGAGTGATAATAGAGGTGCTTCTATACCTTTTGCAGTCTGTGTTTTTCAGAGCAGTATCTAACTACCACTGAGGGTGGTATTCATCGCACTTAACTGCAGTCACATATGTCTTGAATATCTTTGCTAAGGAAAGAAATAGGCATTCCTAGGGCACACCTTGTTCTGATATTGACATCTAGTGCTAAACTCAGTTGCCTAAATTCAAGGACTTAAAGCTATTTGAGATGTGCTAAGACATCCAAAACTTAGCTGTTGGCAAATGTTTGCAACTGCTTTCCTGATGTTTGAAAAAAAACCCAAATATTACAGTTTCTGCAATAGATTTTTGCCCTTCTGGCACATCAGCAGAAGGCCATGTGAGATATCCTACCCCAGATGTCACTAGACATGTTTAGGCAATTTAATTGAGTCCCTGGAATTGAGGTCAGCCATTTCTTAGATGAGCCCATTTCTCTCCAGTCTGTGGAAGGAGCCTTTGGAGTTAACTTGTCTGTATGTTTAATCCAATTAATCTGCCTTGGAAGCTGCAAAATGGCCTTCCTTAACACTGCTAGATTCTGTTATTGCTATAAATTATCTAGTCCATTCTCACATGTCTGGAGACAACCTGGAGTATGCAACTCCCCTGTTACAGCCTTGTATTCCTCAGAGTTACCTCTGTATTTGTCCCTGATATTTAAGCTGGGCTGTAAGAGTACCAGTGCCTTGACTACAGTGGTAACCTGATGATAACCAAGTACTAGAAAACTTCAGTGGTAATGTAACTGTTCATCAGAATAGTGTCAGGACAGAGCTAGAAAAAATAATCTTATTCAACATAAAAAATAATGCATGAGGCCCTAACCTGCTAATAACTGCCTTAAAGACTTTATTTTGAGCACCTAAGTTTTTCTTTGACCATTCTGAAAGCTGTAAACTCCTCAGAGTACAGTACTGTGCTGAAAAGGCTTCTAATAAACATTGCAGCAACAGCTCCTGCAAGCTGTAGTGCTCTAAACTGCTAATGGAATTAGTGAAAGAAGAGGGTCTCTCAATGCTGTGAGAAATGCGCTTAATTTACTACAGGATCCTCCTGCAAATTGACAGATTATTCTGTTTTATTCCAAAAGATGTATTGCTTTTGAAGACAGGAGATTCTCTAGGTATTAATGAAATATTGAGTAGGATTTTTGTGTAGTTTGGGGTTTTCATTTATTCTGAATATAATAGTGAAATCTACAGTAAACAGAGTAATTCATTCACTATTTCCCATTGCCAGCCAGATGTTCAGCCATCTCCAGGAAAGCAGGGCTCCATCACATGTAATGGTTACTTGGGAAGACAAACACCATCACTATGAACATTCCTCCCTTCCTCCTTCTTCCCCAACTTTATATGCTGAGCATGACACAATAGGGTATAGAGTATCCCTGCGGTCAGCTGGGGTCAGCTGTCCTGGCTGTGTTCCCTCCCAGCTTTTTGTGCACCCCCAGACTACTCACTGGTGGGGTGAAGAACAGAAAAGGCCTTGACTCTCTGTAAGCACTGCTCAGCAGTAACTAAAAGATCCCTGAATTGCTAACATTGTTTCCAGCACAAATCCAAAACATAGCCCTATAGTATGAAGAAATCTAACTCTATCCAAGCCAAAACCAGTACATGTTAAAAAGAGAAAGATGAGATTACATGTTTAGTATAGCAGAGTACAGAGAATGTGCTCCCATTCTCATTGATTCTAGCAAAAACTGGATAAAGACACAACACAGCATGTTGGAATATATGTATTTATGTATTTTATTCAGAAAATGAGTAAGCAGAAATTGCTGTAACAGAAATATATGTGCTATGGCACAGAGGTTAAAAGAGAGGCATTCACTTCATATAACTGATGATTGAAGAAAGAATTCACTACGCTGCTCATGGAGCAGAATGATGATTGTTTTTCATATTCCTGAAGAGATACTGAAATAAATGTAAAATACTTCTTTTGAATACAGATACACACACAAATATATATGTGTGCTATATGTGTGTGCTTCGAGATTAGACTGCTAGGATAGCATTTGTCTGTGTCTGCAATACATAAAACTTGTATAAACTAATGAAGACTTTGTCTTCGAAAGAAAGCATTCCCCCATATCTGTGTATGTATATGTACAGTATGTATACATTCCCCTGTATATACAGTATATGGATATGTATTAGCTCTTGTCACACAGAATCCCACATCAATCCCAATCATGTAAGATTTTCCAAGTTTGCTAACAGTTCTTTGTTAGTAAAGACAAGCACTACAAGTGTTAACTATATTTAGTTTATTTTGTTATTTATTTTATGTTAATTAATTTTCCTTATTCGCGGAAGAAATTCTTTACAATGAGGGTGGTAAAATAGTGGAACAGATTGCCCAGAGAGGTGGTGAATGTGCCATCCCTGGAGACATTCAAGGCCAGGCTGGATGTGGTTCTGAGCAACCTGATCTAGTTGAAGATGTCCCTGCTCATTGCAGGGGGGTTGGACTAGATGACTTCTGAAGGTCCCTTCCAACCCAAACTATTCTGTGATTCTGTAATTATATTCATTGCTTATGCTGTACTCCTTCCTGGTGTCCAGATTTAAATTACCAAAAAGCCAAAATACTTTCTCCAAGTACTTTATGCAAGTTGGCAATATTGTCTTCTTTCCTTTTCACACACTATAATAGAGGTCTCTGCAAAGATGCATTTTAAACGAAGCCTATTAGCACTTCAAAGACATCTATTGCATGGTAGACCTAAGTTTAGCTTAATCAATGTTTGATGTAATGAAAATCTCTTGACAGAAGTTGATATGCTTAGAAAAAAGTGTCTGATACTTAATTATGTATTCACAGAAAGGTAAAATTTGTGGTGATTATCCACACCTCTGAAATGTGTCTCATTGGATTAACAGCTATAATTAGCATTCACATTTATGAAAGCTTAATAGTATTACTTTTCCTACCACAGGTAATATTCTTGTTTTTAATAATATTTTATTCCATGGACAAAAATAAAGAAAATACTATTATTGTACAGAATTAGCATTTACAGTACTGAATTTACCACTGATTTAAAAAGCCAGGCTTTTCTATCAGTCTGAAAGCCTTTGCTGATCTAAATTAACTGTACAAACACACATATTTTCCCAAACACCACCCCTTAAATGTTAGGCAAATAATTTCAAAGAGCTACTTCCTATGCCAAAGAGACACTAGAAGTTGGGACAGTCACAGTAAGTTTCCATAACCAAATCTGGAAGTGTGTATTTCACATTATTTAAACTAGCATAAGAAATTGCACACATGATAAACTTCAAGTAACGACTGCTAAAGAGCATAGGTCAAATATCTATGTAACATATTCAAGAAATGTGCAGTGACATAATATTAGATCACCATGGTGTGGATTGAGTGTTATTGAATTATATGTCTGGTAAAGATATTTTGAAGTTATGGATCTATAATTTTCATACTTTATATATGCAAATGTCAATTTGTTTTTTGCTTGATTTGCTTTAGTTTTAGAGCCTGGAAGTTTCTTGCTTAACTGAAAAGGTTTTATAAGTTTCCCAACAGACATAGTGTTTCTTACAACTGGTCCATTGAGAAGGTCACAGATGGATTAGCAGCTCCTTTTGGTGTTGCAGTAAGCTATAAAGCTTCACAGTCTCTACTCATTATTTATATGTTATTACACTAAGTGAAGTCAGAGCTCAAGCCAGGGTGCTGTCACTTGACTGTCCATGATATTGAATTGCTAGCATGGGGATGGCACAATTTTGGCCTGAAACAATTAAGCACATGCTAGCACAAATGCAGGGTAAGTCTGAATAGGCCATCTGCAGTAAGTATTTCTGGGAGAAGCAAGATGAATTTCACTGTCTGTAGGTGAGCTGTGCCATGCCTGCTCTAATCAAAACCAGTCTCTCTCTATTTACTTCCAAATGGGTAAGTAGACAATCAGTTAGGGACACTGGTGCTGTCAAAGGCTACCTTATTTGCCACTCACAATGCATTGGTTATGTAATGCAAGTTTGCATCTACCATCTGTAGTGGAAGATACTAGCAGATTTTTTTTTCCTTTGCTTGATTCAGTTACAGTCAGTTACTTATTATCTGTTCTTGTTAGAAAACTGACTTTTAGATTAACTCAATTTTTGCCTTTAATTATTATTTATCCTCTAGATGTGTTTATAGAAAACTGAAGTTTTATATGAGCCTGTTTTTTATCTGACTAAAGAAATAAAACTCTCCCTATCTCTTTACATAAGTCCTTTAATTGCCTCCTTAGTGAAGCAGCATTTCTGCACTAAGCCCAATCTGATGCAATAATTTTTATATTTCAAAATGTGGTTTTACAAAAGCCCTGTAGAACTATACTAAAAATAATTCATGTGATGCATTCAGGATAATACTCGTTATTCTCCACTGTTGTCATATCTTGATAGTTCATCTTAATTTTGAAGTTAGCTAATACATGCAATATTTATTTATTGTTCCTTTTCAGTCCCTGAGTATTTCAGTCAATCTATACTATCGATGATTTTCATCCAATTGCTGTTATGCAGTCACCAGAAACATCCAGTTATTCCTGTGAGATATTCCAATCCTTCTCCATACTGATGAGGATGTCATTAGCAGATCTCACAAGTACAGTCCTGGTGTTTGTACCAAGAGCATTTAATCAAAACTATTTAATGTCTTCAATCCTAAGAATGATTGCTGAGAAACTTAACCAAACAATTCCCTATGGGCAAAGCTTTGCGTACATATGGTGCCCAGTTTTGTTCTTGATGTTTTATCTACTTGTTTAGACATTTCAGATGAAAAGAAGAGGAAAACTGGTGTGTAATAATAAGCCACTGATAATGGATTTTTAATTAAGTCCAGCTTTAGAATGAAAATCTGAGGCTATAGTAAAGTTGTATTTTTAAAATGTACTTTTAAAATCTTTGAAAAAGAAAATTTTTCAGCATCAGAACCTCATTGTGTCACAGAGAGAAGGTGAAAACACAGAGAAATGCTGGGGTGAGGCATGTACACATTTCTAACTCTGTTCCAGTGTAATGAAGAACCAGATCAGATACACAACACTAAATGGTTGTCACAAATATGTTGTGCTTTTATTAAGTTTATAAATGGAGAGTATTAGCTATACTCATTTACATGTGAGAAGAATTTATTGTCTTTTTTGAGGGGTCCCATCAACAGGTTTGTATTCAAATCTGTACTCTGGCAATGCTTTATAAACTTTCAAATTGTTTGATTCATATTGGACACTGTACTGAAGTGTTTCCTAAGATATAGTGAATTACATCTATTATGGTACTTCTAGATTAATCTCTCTATTAGAACAGTCTTATCTAGTTCCCCTGTAGATTTTTCCTCCTTTAGTAGATCTCATTCCTAATGCAACTTTATAATAGTGAAGCAGCACTTAACAGCTGTTTGTTTAGTTGTTTAAAATATTTCAGTTTGGCCCTTTTTTGTCAGCCATACAAAGGGCAGAGAATTTGTCACTTCCCAGAGGATTCTTTGCATGAGTTTGGTAAAAGTGCCATTTGGCTCAGTGGGCTTCCTGTTCTTCATCTTTTTTAATATATCCTGTGTTCTGTTTGCAAGTCAAATATTACTTCACTGCCCTGTGATTTTGCCTATCAATTTATTAATCTCTGTTGAATGAAATAGTCACTATATAAAGAATATCTCTCTAATACATAAGCTGTTTAAAATTCAGCACTGAAAAAAGCAGTCTTGAAAGAGTAACGCTTTAAGTAGCAGTTATAAAATAACATATTTGGGGCAGTGTTTATCACTTTAGGTCAAACTCTAAAATTGTTCGTGCTCTGTGAACAGAAAAGATTTATGGAGTGCTCAATCATACCAAATTGGAAAACACCTCTCTCTCCCTTCTCTGTAAGGCATTTCTGGACCCCCTGAAACACCAATGTTAACCAAGGCACATTTAGATTGTTCATTAAAGTTACTGTATGGAAAAGCTCAGCTCTCATGATCCCTGTGAATGGCTTGTGTTAATCATCTCGTTAGAAGCAAACAACTCCAAGATGGCTGAGTTGTGAAAACACTGGTATTTCAAGACCAGGCACAGAGGATTAGCTTCAGATTAGGTTTAGGAAGAATTAAAGTGGGAACTATTTCAGTGCCTGATTGTTGCTATCATTTATTTAATTTAAATGCCTCCGTAATATGTGACTGTAGCCGAGAAAGTAGGTTTTAGTTTTATATTTTCTAACATTTGTATCCCATTAATATAATTCAATAGATAACTAGATGACCATGTCATATAACTGTCCTTTTTTGCAGTGCTTATGTGCATTCAGTTAAGATAATTGAGTTGCTGAAAATATAGTCAATATATACTCACTTTAATTTCAGTGCAGTAAAAATACGATAAAGCAATCCTTGTGCATTTTCAGGGTCTAAAATATCCTGTTTTCTGCATTTCTGGGGTATTTTTCTTGCACATTAGTTCATATATTTTTGCTGTCTTTAAAAATGCTTCCATGATGATTCTGGTTTTTGTCAAATGTTATTTATTTCATAAACTTTTGTAAGTATCCAGGAACATAATGTCATGACAAATTATATTAGCTGCCCTTTATTATCAGCGATTACTCAATGCCTGTTTAGTAGTGATGACTATAAGATTTCACATTCTCCCAGTACTGCTTTAGGAGTTGCAGAAGTCATACTCCTGCCAAGCATTGTTGGTGTTGAAGACACTTGACCTGATTGACTTCAAATGATTGATGAACTTAGAAATCAGTGAACTCCAGAGCACATGATAAGCATATATAGTTTTCTTCATTTTAGGTACAGCTAATTCATTAAAGTCTGTGAAGACTTTTTTTCCTATTAAAATGTACAGTGACGTTTCTAGATAGCCCGAAATGAATGTCCTCCTTTTTTTTTTCTTTTTTTTTTTTTTTTTTCTTTTACTCTTGCTTTCTGGTATAGAACAAGTTATGCTGAAATTGACTTTCTGTCAGCTTAATAAATATTAATGTTTTGGATGCAGCCAGACATCACCCTACATGATCCATCTTTAAAGGTAAAGTCGTTTTGCAGGAAGGTCACAATTTATTTATTGTTCATGTATTCTTTCATCTTTGGAGAGGAATCATTATGTAAACATTGAGCACATTCAAGGATTGATAAAAAAATGTGGGTTATCTGCTTATGAGTTTAAACTGGTAACATCCATAAAGCTGCCAACAATATAGTGAGGCAATTTTTCTTCATTTTCTTTAGTGACTGATACTTTTTAAGATTTTTTCAATGTGGAATGATTCAATTCCATTAAATGAGTCTATGGAGACATCTAATGATGTGCTTATTTAAGTATATTCTTTAACAATTACATTTAATATCTGTAGGTTTGCCCCAGTGTAAAAATCGCCTGACATCTGACTTGGATCAACATTATTCAGTTCTCAATCTAGTAATACTTTCAAGACCAACACAGTTATGCATTCTTAACATTTGGAACAGTTTCAGAAATAAAATCTTTATTAGACCTTCAAACAATGCAGGCCAAATGCATTCCAATTTTCCAAAGACAAGGTTCATCCTCCTTTGCACTCTCTCAAGACGTTATAAAGTCTAAGGGACAGGAGAAGAAGGGCTATGACAGAAGGCGTTTGTGATGTATTTTGTTATTTAATTTTTGAAGTGCCTTCTTTAATCCACATCAGAATTGATCAAAATCAGTGTAAGCCTCTGAGCCCTTTCAGAGGATGTGAGCAGTACTTTATTTTCAACCAGACTCTCTAAAGAGTAGGGGAGGCAAACAGTGCTGGAAGCTCCCTTGTTTGCACAGTAAGTGCTGGAGATGTGACAGAATTGCCTCTTCCAGATCTCAGCAGAATGTGCTAGCCTTACTCTTTTGCCCTTCCTGTGCTGACTTCGTTAGAACTAGACTTTCCTCCCAGGCCTAGGAAACTCAGTATTTTCCAACAAGAAGTTAGCCAGCTATTCCCAGACAGTTCATTATTACAGTGCTTTTTATACTGACCACTCTCTGGTTTTCTTTCTGTAAGAAAAAAAAAAGCACTATTTACAGCAGAACTTAAGTTGCAAATGTTTTATAAAGCGTCATACTTAGAGTTTATTAAATGGCAAGAGACATGATTTAATAACTTCTTAATTTTTTTAGGTTGGTTTTTTTTCCTATTTAATGCAGTAAAAAGAAATAGTCCACAGCAATTTGGTTAGGCAGACTTTTTCCTGTAATCATTGCTCACTAATCTTCATAGTTTATCAGCACATGAAAAAAAATAATTGAAAAATATATGTCTATAAACTAGGTGTAAAGCTAGTTTTTTACTTTCTCTATGTGCAGTTAAACTGTAGAGGGAAAAGAGGGAAAAGACATGACAACTGATCCTTCATTTACCAGTGAAAAATAGGTATTGACTCAATTTTCCCCCAGTTTTCCATCAATCTACTTTCTAGTACTTCACACAATGTAAGGATTTGATGTGATACTGCATTGCAAATTCATGTATTATTTTTCATTCATATATAACGTATCTTAATATATATGGTCTTAAGATAAGCTCAGGTTTTTCCCTTCCATACTTATTTGAACTTTGAAAAAAATAAGATATTAACTTCTTTTGCTTTTATTCTCCTACTGAGAGGGTTTTTTTAATAAATTTTAACTTCTTAAACCTTAATATAGTTTTATTTCATCATTAGAACTCTTAATTTAGCAAGGCATGACTTTCATAACCTGTTTACCTCTACTTGCCCGAAACAGAAAAAACAAGTCCTTTAATGAAGTTTCAGAAATACAACCAAAATCTTCAGATTTTGGACATTGTTGTAGTTAATGAAATTTGGCTTCATACTGAAGGGTATGAAAACAAATGAGAAGGATGTTTCTCATTTGTTAATTTTCAGACAGAATATCAAACACACACACACACATTTATGTGAGAGAAACTGAATATACAGAACTAAATAATGTTTGAACAAATAAACCAGTCTAAATGGGAAGTCAAAGTAAATCATAACAAAATCTGGGGTAATGATAAATTTATAAACAGTTTTATTTTGTTTTCTTTAAATAGTGCCTGTAAAAAAATTGAGGAATTAAAGTACAGTGTTTGCTAAATATATGACATCAAAATATTTTTGAACATAAACTTCCGTTTAGTCTGAACTCCAAGTATTTCAGCTAAATGGCTGATGTTTCTTCTTAATGCCATTCCAGCTTTTTAGTGTCTAATTGACTTTTATTTTATGTTCCAAATAATGAAATAGTACATTAAATGTGAGAAAAGAATGGCAAAGCTTCTTACATCACAATTTCTTTTTCATGAGATGAAGTTCCCTTGTGAGTTAAGGCAAAATACACAGTAAAATAATCAAAGACCTTCTTTCCTCAGTTAAAATTGCAACATAGCCATAAATGGTACTCTTAAAATGACATTGTAAGTAAACGAGTTTCTCTTTTATTTTATTAATCTTTCCACATACTTATAGACGTCATAGCTATTATCGGTGTCCTGAATATAAATAATGAGTATTATCCTTGGTTTTCTATTTTCTGAAACCCCAGGAGCACATATAAAACTAAAATGTTTTTTGGCCTTAAAATAATAGCTTTCTCATGTTCAGAACAACATATCTAGTTACAAAATGAGATATGAGGGACTACCCTTTCTAAGATAAATACACATGTTAAAAAAAGTGATCCTACCTGCCCCTTGATGTTGTACTGTCCAGCCCAGAGAACCACACCAGTTTAGTTTTACCTGCCAGTTTCTCACATCAATTTGAGTTAAAGTTCTGCTCTAGTAGATGGAAACACACAGCTTTCATTCCAATCCAATTAGCTGTATTCTGCTCTTCAGAAGAAAAGGGTTCCTCCAAGACAAGACTGCATAGAGTAATGAACTGGATTACACCTGGATTAGAGTTGGAATAATTTAGATTTTTCCTTGCTGAGACTCAAAGCAATTCCTTCCAGGTATAGGGGAAGGCTGATATGTCACGGTATTATTTTCCTTCTCCGAACTGCTAACAGGAGAAGAGATTTTAAAGACCTTCTTTTCTAACACAATGAACAGTTTAAAGTGTTCCTTTTCTATAGAAGAGGAAATATTGATATATGAAAAGAGCAAATACATAAACTGGCTTAAATTTGAGCATTCACTAAGTATGTTATCTGTAATATGGCACATTTTGATTGCCCTAAATGTCTATAGATATGCTTTCTGAAATACAGGCAAATTTTGTATATGTGGTTTTCCTAGTTATTTTTTCTTGTTTAGTATTTCCTCCATATTACCATTAAACCATATTGCATGTGTTAGTTTAGTTATTGAAAAGACTGTGGAAATTTACTCTTTACTTGAGTAAATTTTTCCCCTCGTAAGTATTTTATTAAGGTTGTAATGAGTTCCAGCTTGAGTGCTGTAAGAAGCTTTTTCTTATATGTTGACCCTTGACACACACAAAACCACATTGTCTTGAATCTCTCTTTAATCAGAGGAGAGGCCTCCTCATCTAGTCATTTGCCAAATCATTGTATGTGATCAGCAGCCAGATTAGCCTGAAGCCAGTGCATTAGGCAGATGCTCTTAAATGTTTGGCCCCAGTCAAGGAATTAGTTTCTCTACAGACTGCCAATCACTCATGCACACACACACACACACACACGAACCCAAAACCATCCAAAAATGATTTTAAGTGTTGAAACTAAAGTGAGAAATTGATGTTGTGGGATACTTGTTCTACATGTTTATAGGAAGGAAGGACTAAAACTGGTTCCTTTAAATCATGCCTACTCTGTACAGTGGTAGCTACATTTCCATTTGGGTCCCAGCCACTACTTCATTCTCTTTACTTTCCAGCAGCACCCCAACCCTTTAAGCACGCCAGCAGAAGGCACCTACCTCATTGGCCCAAAAGTGTCCCAGAAACCAACTTTCTAACACTAGGTACGAGAGCAGATGTAACCTAGTCCTTTTCAGCCCAGGTTTTTGTAAGGGTTCCTAGTGGGCCTCTGAAATGTCTGCTACACTAAATACATCAGAGACACCAGGACAGGATTCAAAATCTTGAGGTGCTAGAGTATAAACATGCTCAAAGACTGATTGAAATTAGTAATTTCTTTCTCCTAGGATAGTGTCACATCTGTATTCCAAGGAGCAAAGACTGGGATCCCACTTCTGTGCATTCCCTTGTAAAGAAGCCACAGATACTTTTTGATTGCTCTTCTTCTGCTCCTTTGCTGGCCATATCAACAGAAGGAGTGGCAAGTGTCCTATACTAGGAGTTTCTTCAGAGGTCGGTTTCAGCTTTGTGAAGCTAAGGAAGACCTGGTGGCCCACCTCTAAATTGAATATGTCAGCAGTTGTGTGGATATTGTGGAGAGGGTACACTGCTGCTATTTCCTCTTTCTAATGGAGCCTGCCCGGATTTATTGATTAATGACCCTCAGTTAAACATTTAAATCTTGAATAAAGATAGGCTACTCTTACTTATATACTTAATAGGTAGAAGGAGATGCCTAACTCAAATTAATTACATTGTCATCTAGAGGTCTTCAGAAAAAGCTATTTCTATTTATTTATTGTACATAAAATTTAGGTAGCGAAGTTCCCTATGCTCTGAAGGGAACAAGATCTGTTATTTAGGCACAGTATCAGTTATGTTCTTGACTTCTTGAGAATAAGTCTGGCCATGTGTGAGACCATGCATTTTACTATTGTTTTTGTGATCACTTTCTGCCTGTGCACTAGTTTATATCCCAATTTAATATGTTACTGTTTGCTAAAGTAATGTGTGCTGTTATATTCATATACTACACTTCAGTTAGGAACTGGTTGCCAAGAGGCAGTGAGGAACTTTTTTCTGAAAATGCCTCTCCTCTGTAACTGTATGATCTCTTCTAGTTCATGTGAAGGCAAGGCTAACTTACTGGTTTAAATGAATGCACTCGTTTTCATTTTTATACAGGCTACAAATACTTATGCATTCATTTAACTCCTCTAGGTTGAGAGACTCTCACAGCAGAGAGGCACCAAGTTGTCAGCCTCTCAGCTGTCGTGACTGTAGGAGTGCTTTTTATTTATTTCCCAGGCAAGCCAAGCAAGGTTAGCGGTTGGTCTAAATGCTCTTTTTGTTTTGTCATACCACAGTCTATGGTATTCAAGTATACAGGATTCAAATTTCTGCTGGGATAGAATAAATGCAGCTGCAAACTGGACTTTAATCGTCTAAACTCTCCAAGAGCACACCTAATACACTCTAGCAGCTAGAAGGAAGACAGGGCAAACCATACCTAATCCAAAATAAAACACTCTGAAATGTGTATAATGTGAACTTTGGATATACACTACCAGTTTCTACACTCTAGAAACCCCACTTGTAACTCTCTACAATCTTTGCTAACATAGACACTGCCTTAAAATGTCTTCCTGGGTTTGATAGTCTGCTAAACAGACAATGTAAATATGACCCAGGGCAATCATCTGTATTAGTACAGACTGGGGAATGAACGGATTGAAAGCAGCCCTACAGGGAAGGATACTGATAGATGAAAAACCAGTTGTGACCTGGGAATGTGTGCTCGCAGCTCAGAAAGCTAACCTTATTCTCAGCTGCATCAAAAGGAATGGGGCCAGCAGGTTGAGGTAGGTGATTCTGCCCCTCTACTCTGGTGAGACCTGACCTGGAGTACTGCATTCAGCTGTTGGGCCCCTAACACAAGAAGGGGTCCACCATAGACCTAGTAGAGCAGGTCCAGAGGAGGGCCACAAAGAGGATCAGAGGACTGGAGCACCTCTCTCATGAAGACAGGCTGAGACAATTGGGGTTGTTCAGCCTGGAGAAGAGAAGGCTCTGGGGACACCTGATTGCAGCATTTCAATACTTAAAGTGGGCTTATAAGTAAGGCAGAGAAGGACTTTTTACTAGGGCTGCTAGTGACAGGACAAGGGGTAACAGTTTTAAACTGAAAGAAGGTATATTTAGATTAGGTATAAGGAAAAAGTTCTTTATTGTGAGGGTGGTGAGGCACTGGAACAGGTTTTCTTGAGAAGTTGTGGATGCCCATCCCTGTCAGTGTTCAAGGCCAGGTTGGATGGGTTTTCACAACCTTGTCTAGTGGAAGGGGTCCCTCCCTATGGCAGGGGGGTTGGAACTGGATGATCTTTCCGGTCCCTTCCAACCCAAACCATTCTATGATTGTACAATACTATGACGTTATATACAGGAACACCTGAAGTCAGGATACGCAGTCTTAAAAGCCACCTGTCCATCAAGATGACTAGCTCACAAATGGCTCCACGTCCTTCTTGTTATCTTGCTATCAGTATTAAAGCTAACTGTTTGTTAGTTAACAATAAGACACAGCTATCCCCTCTACTGTTGCAATGTAGCTCATACACAGAGAAAATCTGTAGTAATACATGGTGATTTCAGGTGACCATTTGCTGGTTTGCTTTTATTAGTATAACACCATATGAGTAGCCATGCAGTAAATGACACTTAAAACCCTTCTAGCAGATTACTAGTGACTGGACATGGGGCACAAATATGCTTTGTGGGTGTTTGTTTTACCATCACTTAGCTTACAATCCACACTGAACTAAGTGATAATTGCACATAAGTAATATAACTTAAGATGTTCAAGCACAAAGGGCTGAAATCAATGATTTATCTCTGCTTGAAGTACTTGTAGTTACCTTTAGGCTCTTCTGAGATAAGCAGATTTTTTTTTATTTTCACAGTTTTTAAAGAGAGAGAAAGGTAGAAGTATTATGTCAAGAAAAAAAATTGTGACAATAGCTAATAAAGTACCTAAATGCCTATTTTTATTTTACTGTAATAAATTGCTCAATGCTCACTATAATTTCCTAGCAAGTCTCCAGTGCAACATGTATTTCTTGAGACCACTTTCTGTTAGTTCCATTGTACTCTTTCAAATCAGCATTTTTCCCATAATACTATTTCCTGTGACTTATGTAGTTTTAGGAAAATTCTGCTGAGTTCTATGTTGTTTTAAGATACTAATGGTTATTACTACATTTGTCTATAAAACATTTTTAAATTAAATATTACTCTTACATTTCACTTCTATATTTAGTAGGAAGTGAAACAAAGAAGCATAATTTACTGACTACGTATTCTGCACAGATCAATTCACAGAACCAAAACAGAAGCCTGCAATCCAGTAGAAAAACAATATCTCTTATTTCAAAAGAACAGCATTTATTGTGTTACATTTATTTACTGGGAAACCAGCTGAAATTTTAGAATTCCATGATTGTGTATATAAGAGAAGCATGTATTTGAAAGGTATTATTAATTGCAATACAGAGATAGCATTTGTACTTTCTGCCCATTTTGCAAAACTGTAACTTAATCTAGTATTATTCATATTCTCTTCATACAGTTTTTATGACGGTATGCAAGTCAAGGTTAATGTGCAGTAGAGAGATACTGCTCTGTCTTCTCACATTAGCTTACTCCCACATAATCGTGCCCATTTTAAGCAGGAAAATGAAAATGTGATTTCAGGGAAACTGCAACTACTAAATTTGAACTAGCTACACAAATACATATATAAACATACTCAATATTGGGGAGTTGTTAATGTTTGGCAGTGCTCTTGGTTTTATTTTAGAGAAGTAAATACAATTTCTTTACTACTTTTTAGTATATTTAACAGTTTGCATAACCTTAGAAATTATTTATCGATACTGCATGTGGAAGCCATAGAGCTGATTGTCAAAGGTACTATAAATCAACTGATCCATATTTTATTATACATGTGCTACTTGGACCAATTGGTTTACTTGACAAAAATGGTAGTAAGAGCTAGTAATCTCTAATCTCTATTCTCTAATGGTTTAAAATATGGGTTACTTCTTGAAAAATAGAATTGCTTTTTGAATGTTTTTGTTTGGAAAACTTCTTGTTTTATTAATAGAAACTGAAATGGTGCATTTTTAAGCAGTTTTAATAGAGAATTCTTATTGTGGCAGAACATATCTCTGCATTTGCAACTTCAGAGAAAAAAAAAGGCTAAAAACCTTTGCTAAAAACAAGCAGCACTTTCTACAGGGTCAACATATTTAAAGTCAGGTTATACTAAAAAACACTATATCTGGAGCTTAAAGTTTCCTACTTGTGAGGTTTTGCACTCCCTTTTTGTTATTTCTCTTCATTTTAAAATAGGGTATTTAAACTTCAGGCTCTGATAGAAAGGATAACTGTCATGAAAAATGTGGTTGCTTTAAAAGGCATTTTATTTTCCTACATCCTCTTTTTTTTTTTTTTCCTCTTGATATTTTTAGATTAGCATTTTAGATTCATCCTATCGAAACCCCCCAAAACTCAGGAGACAGTATTAGGAGATGAACCTCTGATCATCTTCATTGCTTTATTCTTGGGTTGATATGTTATTTTGGACATCTTCAGTTGGGTCTCTGTAGGTGAGGCTACTTGCAGGGGCTAAGTCTGAGCAGCTGGACAGAAGTCTGTCCATGCCGTTATGTCTAAGGGCCACAGGCATAGGTATAATAGACCATGACTCTCTTTTCTGGTTATTTACTATTCTTTATATGATTAATGCTTAGAAGCTTTAGGATTTGTTTCCACTAGCCTACAGGATGGAGTCTTTTATACATTTTCACTTTCTTTGTTTTCTGTTCAGTCTCATGCATTTTTTTTTCTTAGAACCTTACTTTGTGGGAGAATGAATTTAATGAAGTACTGTTAAATGGTGCTCTCTCTTTCTCTGCTCCTACACATACCCTGCTGTAGAAATATTCCTGTTGTGTGTTATGTTTTTGGCATCTCATAAATGAGTTTCTCATGGGAGAAAACTCAATATTTGCCTTTTTCAGCTATATAGTAAGAGAGGACTCCCAGGAGTCAATTCTGCACTTCTGTGTTCAGCTAGGTACTCTTACATGAGAATGTGTGGATATATGCGCACGTGAATATTTATATATGTATTTAATGACAGGGAGATTTCCCAGGTTTTTTACTCTAGCTTCTTCCTTTACAAGCCACATAAACGTTGTATTCCTCCAAAAGTCTAAATGTAAGAATAGTATTTGATTTCCACTGCTTCTATAATTTTTAACAAAACTGTTTGATACACACTAAAAATAAACATTCAATTAAAAGAAGAGAGGTAAGTGACGTAATGCTTGCCTTTATTAATAAGATGTAGGTTTCTTAGCCAAATGGTCATTGACAAAGCAGTCAAATTTTTTTCTCTCAAAATTGTAAATTTTTAGATATTAAAAAATCAGTTTGGACTCATTGCTGGTGACCCCTCTGTAGTTTGTTTCCCATGTTGTGTGTGTTTTGGACCTCTGAGCAGTGTTGTTCATTTCACCAGCTGTCTTGGCTTGGTTTTATTTAAATTTGATTTGTCTTTGAACACTGCCCTGTGGTATATGATATGAGTAACAATTCAGTCTCACCAGGCGGACAGAGAGATCTTCAGCCTCAGAGTGTAAGGGTATGTGCAATGTAAGTATATGTGGTTTGAGAGGCTAGCTTGTGAGTGAGTAGCTAGCTACTCAGTACAAATAATGAGGGCAGGAGGTATGAGAAGTAAAAAATTAAGCAGTCAGATACACAAGCTTTAAGAACCAAAAGGTAACTGAGACACTAGAAGAGACCAGAGCTCTCAGATCACTGCCTGATGGGCCGTTGAAGGAGTCACCCAAAGCCTTGAGGAGGTTCAATTACAACTTTGTAGCTGGTAAAAAGGGGAAGCATGAATACAATGGGTCCCATGGGAAAAGGCAGACTCATCCTGGGATGTTTGAAGGGGCTTGTTGAATTGAACAAAACTTACTACAGGATGCTTAGGGGACAGCCCAAAGGCAAGGTGAAGGAGAGGTCAATGTACATTGAGGACAACAAACATTGGAGGAGAGGGGATAAAGGTGGCTATGTGCTTGTGAATAAACCACTGATTGATACTCTTTTCTGGCCAAATCCTGGACCTGGGCATCACAGTCTGTCTTCTTACTAAACTTTATTCCTAACTTTTTTCCTGTATGTAATACTAGTAAACTTCAAACCAGAGTAGCTGTTAAGTAGGCTAAGATGTCTGGGCTCTTATCATAGTTTTAGCAAATGAACAGATAAGCACACAGTATGCTTCTTGAGTCAGATGCCATTATCTCTTCAAAATAACTATGATAATTCTCTGTTGGAAGAGTCACAAAATTGTTTCTAAGTTGGGCAGTGATCAAAACCATTTTCATATGTATGCCTTGATTCTTTACTACATTGAAGTCCCATTTAACACCTTTTAATATCTGTAAGATAATCAGACCTTTCATGTCTAGAACTGTTTCCAGACAAGAACATCAATTCCTTTTCTGCTCCTTCTGATTCCCTTCCTTTTATAATGCTGAGGCCAATTTAAGATGCTGGTGTCTGGCTGTGGTTGTGAAAAATTCAAATTGAAGTTGCAACATAATATTATGTTCAACATATTGACTGTAATGACGAAAGTGGAGTACCAAGGAGTGGCATCATAACCCTCATGGAACAGAGATGGATGCACAGGGGACAGAGGAGATGGAGATGGGTTTTTCTGAAGCAGTGGCTCATTTGGATTTAGCCCCTGAACTTGGAATTGCAAGTGTCTGAAACTCACTACTGTATTCAGGCAGCTGCAGACTCCATACAGTTACCATTTCTGGCTACTCTTTATTGTTGAAAAGGCAGTCTTATGGCCCAACACTGCTAAAATGTTCTGTAGTAACTCTGTGGCTAGGGCAGTTTTCAAGAGTGGAGGCTGAATTAGGATTGAGTCAGCTGTTCCTGCTATAGTTTGGGATGGAGTGGGTGAGAGCTGCCTCTCTGTTTCCTGTTGAAGTCAAACCTCTTTGCATCCAGAAAGTTCAGATTCACAAAATCCTGGGGAAAACTTAATGCAACATTATGAAACAGCTTTTTTGTTATATTATGAACAGCTGTTTCTGCACCTGTTAATTAGGAATCTTAGCTGTGCCCAGCAAAACCCAATGTTTTCACCACTAGTCCTTTGTGCGTTTTTTAATGTTAATTTTAATGTTAAAGAAAAGACCAGTCTATATATCCCTAAAAATAATTTAGAGTCATGAATTTAGGACCATGATCCATGTTTGACACTTTTGGATAATGTTTATGAAAATTAAAAAGATAAAAGTTTAGTGCAAAGACAGAACAATTTAGACATTGCAATAACATCAGCTCTGTCTGGATGAATGAAGATGACTTATCTCATTAACATTCAGTGCACTTCAGCATAATACTAGGCTAAAGAATGCAGTACATCTTAAACTGAACTCCAGAAGGGATAAATACATGTGATACATTATCAAGCACAGCAAGAGAAAGTTAGCAAGGTAAAAATAGTAATTGCTTCTATGCAAAGAGACAGGCAATGAGTAATTTTCTAAGCTTTACAATTAGAAGTAGTTTGCAAAATCACACTTTTTACTTCACTTGTACAGCTTGTCCTACCAGCAAAAATAAAATGCCTCAGGAAACATGTAAACTTTCATGAAGAAAGCATTGCTCTGAAGAAGTCTCTCTGCTGTTTCATTCCTTTTTGATTATGGTAACCTCAGGGTCTTTTGACTAATGCATCAATGAATATTTCAAATATTTAAG
Organism: Nymphicus hollandicus; assembly: GCA_009823435.2. NCBI lineage: Eukaryota > Metazoa > Chordata > Aves > Psittaciformes > Cacatuidae > Nymphicus > Nymphicus hollandicus. The sequence continues at coordinate 20,080 of WTXV02061147.1, forward strand.
GTTAAAAAAAGCCCATCACCTGCACATTGTGGTTTTTAAAATGGTAATTTTGAATTGAACTTAAACTTTTTATTTGGTACTGTGAAACTGTAGCTGTAAAAGGAACTTTTATAAAAAAAAATATTATCCTTTTTTACTGTTAAAGTGTCTGATGAACATCACAGGCTGGATATATTCACAGAGATGATGGAAAGCTTTGCAGCAATCCCCTGTTTATAATCCTAAACCTGGTAAGAAAAAGAAGAGTGGAACACTGATGGTCTATTTACCACCTTCCTTCCTCATCTTTAGTCCTGCAGCAGATCCCCTGGTTCTTTAATCCCCCTCTGCTGTAGTTATCAGTAACGGAAGCAATCCTGAAAACTTTCTTCAAGTCTAGGCATTCATCATGCACATTGCATTTGTCAGCTAATATCTCATGACACCCATTTTCTTGGCTCACAGTGCTTAAGGCACATAGTGCTCCACTTCCAAGTGCCCTGCTAAGCTTTTTCACACAAGCCAAGAAGTCGCTCAACTCCTACATTCTTAAGACTAAGCATGAGACTGAGTGCAACTCAGTCTTTGGGAGAGCACAGCTAACTACTGCCATTTTCTTTTTTCTAGAAACAGGGCTTCTGCCAGTCCCTGAGGAATCCCTGATGAACCCCTCCCACCAGGGATTCTTTCCCACAGGGAATGTTTTGTTGTTGGGTTTGTTTGTTTTTATTTTTGTTTTAATTATTTTTTGTTTGTTGGTTGGTTTGGTTTGGTTTGGTTGGTTGGTTGGTTGGTTTGGGTTTTTGTATCAGAAATTTTCCAGTCCATACCATTCTTGACAGTTGGCCATTTTGGGTGCTACTTTTTGGTAAAACAAAAATTGTTGGCACACATGTGTTACTGTTCAGTGCCTGTGGAAGGAGAAGAAGGATACTTTGTCAGCTGCTCTACTCAGCATCTTCAAAAACTTCATTTTTCTCAGGTCTGCAGGGCCACCCAGAGGCCTGGGGAAAGGATCACTGAGATGATCAACAATGCACAGGTGAATGTGGGTGAATCTTTTCCACTAGTTTCATGCAAGGGTGTTATGTTACTAGTCATTGCTTAAGGGTGCAGAACAACGACAAGGCAAAAAGAAGATTCAGAAAGTGATTTTTTAATTTACTATTCTTTTGCAAATTTGTTGGAGTTAGGTCTGGGTGTTTCGGTTGAGATTTAGCGAAAGCATTTGCTGTGTGACACACTCCTAATTGCCCACAGAGGAAAAATTGCAAAGTTATGCATTTTCTTTCAGTGGAATGAGCAAGCCTGTGACAGTGATGAGGATTTAATAGAGTGCTGAGATCATGCATCTTTTAACAAATAATAGGATACAGCTATCTCTGATTTTTGTGAATAAATAGGATAATTTGGAATCAAAAGGATTTTAATACTAGAGATGAGATCAAAGTACACTGACATCTCTCCAGCCATTTAATTTTCCAAAGTTCTAAGTATTTTTACTGTTAAATATGACTAATGGAAGACATTTATGACAACTTGAATTTGTGGAATTTTGGAAGAAAAGGTCTTCAGATTTCAAAATTGATAAAGACACAAAGTATTGTTTCAGTGATACCTGTGAAGAAGAGAGAGAGATAGATTATTTTTCACCAATGCTACCACCATGTGAGTGTGTAGAGTATGTATAATTAGTTGTAGAGTTCCTGCGTAAGAAAACTATGCATTTGAAACTTGTCTCTGACTGCAATTCATTATTATTTCAGCTTTGATCCATCTTGTATATAGTACCTTATCACATAGAAGCAGCATATGTCATAAATGAGATAAGTCTTTCAGTGGGAAACACCAGGGATCTTCCTGTAATGTTTATTTTAAGGAGACTAAAATAAATGATTCTCTAGGGTAAATTAGATCGTGATATTTTCACAGATGAGTTTGAGTGTACAGTCAAGTAGTTAGTCCAGTTAATATCACATATGAAAATAAGCAGATGCATGATAATCTGGTCATCTGTTTCCAAGAGACAAATATAATTTATTTACAGAACATCAAACGTTGGATTAGAAGATCTTTTGGATTATTGTGGTTTGGGAGAAGTAGAATCCTTGGCTGACCCAAGAGGCCAGTAATGGGACAAAATGCGGCCACCATCTGTAGGGCTCTCCACGAAGTCCAGTTCAGGTCAGCCATGGTTAAGGATGTAAATTTGTAAATTTATGTAAAAGGAAAATTATATTTAACCTTCATTTCTTGAACTGTAATATAAACCATGTTTCTTTAGGAGACCTTACAAAACGAGTTAATAGCTTGCCCTTTCATTCACAGATGATTGAGAGTCATGATCCACATAACCTTTACTCTGTGCTCAACAGCAGCCATTCTTTTGACTTTTGTGGAGTACTACTTTGCTATGGAGCAAGTAATGTGATAATGTGGCCTGGTAAAAGGGGATTTGTAAAGAAAAACATTTGTTTTGTAGGACCAGCATTGCATATGTTCAAAGGGGTTTAGTATAGTCTAGCTCCAATCTGGTTCTGTGCACTCTATGACAATTAGCTGTTGGAGTGCATTAGGTGCACTCCTGGACTGAATCCTCTGGTTCAATTTCATCCAACTGAACTAAAGACAAGTAAAAGGGGATGACTGGAAAATTCACTTCAAAAAGTGCATTTTGGTTTTGAAAAAAAAAAAAAAAAACACCCAAAGTAATGGTAGTCTATCCTTCAAGTATCTATGGTGTCATCTCATCTTTCATCTCAGTGAAAGAGTGAGATGGAAAAACTGCAGTCTAATAGAGATATGGTACAACTCAAAATTTTTCTGCTAATGTTTGACTAGAAGGTGTAGAGGAAGACTATCCGATTCCTGACAAAACCTAATTGTAAAAATGGACAGACCTGAATTAAAGGAAGACTTCCAAATGCATTTTGTGATATAAGCACCATGTTTTCTAGACACGTTTACCTTTATAGAAATCCTGATGGACTGAAATAGGGCTGGGTCTAACAAGGAGATCAGTTGGGTAAAGAGAAATAAATTAATACAAGCAGATTTTTTTTTCCCCACTTCTGGACTGGTCAGTTTTATCACAGAATTATAAAGTGGTCGAGGTTGGAAGGAACTTCTGGTGGTCATCTGGTCCAACCTCCCTGCTCAAGCATGGCCACCTAGAGCTGATTGCCCAGCACCACGTTCAGGCTGCTTTTGAGTATTAACACCTCCCTCTTGAGACCAAAACCTCCCTGGGCAACCTGTACCAGTGCTTGAACGCCTTCACAGTGGAAAGGTGTTTCCTGATGTTCAGAGGGAACCTCCTGTCTTACAGTTCATATCCATTCTTTCTGGTCCTGTCATTGGGCACCACTGAAAAAAGCCTGGCTCCCTCTTCATTAAACCCTTCCTTCAGATATATGTACATATCAATGAGATCTTCCTGAGCCTTCTCTTCTCTGGGCTGAACAGGTCCCATGTCTCTCAGCCTTTTCTTATAGGAGAGATGCTCCATAGAGTATCTCTGTATTGGAGAGATTTTATTCTCTCCAATATGTCCATGTTTCTCTTGTGGTACTGGAGAAGCTGGAACTGGATTCAGTACACCAGCTGTAACCTCACCAGTGCTGAGTACAGGGAAGGGATCACCTCCTTCGACCTGCTGGCAACACCTTCTAATACAGCTCATGGTACCATTAGCCTTCTGTGTGGCAAGGGCACATTGCTGGTTCATATTCAACTTGGTGTCCAGCAGAACCCCTGGATCCTTTTTTGCAAAGCTACTTTCTTGCTGGTCAGCCCCAAGCATATACCAGTGCATGTGGTTGTTCCTCCCCTGATGCAGGATTTTGGATTTCCCTTTGTTTAACTTCATCATTTTTTGTCAACCCATTGCACCAGGCTGTCGAGGTCTTTCTGGATGGCAACACAACCCTCTGGTGTATCAGTAACTCCTCACAATTTTGCATTATCAGCAAACTTGCTGACAGTACACGCTGCCTCATCATCTAGGTCATTAATGAAGATGTATCTGGATCATTAGTGAAGATGTATCTAGATCATGAACAAAGATGTTTAAAAAGATTGGACGCAACAATGACTCCTTTAGTACAGAGCTAGTTACTGGCCTCCATGATCAGCAACCCTCTGGACCCGTCTGTCAGTCAGTTTTCAGTCCACCTCACTGCTCATCCAGCCCAAGCTACATCAGTTTGTCTATGAGGATCTTATGGGAGACAGTATCAAAAACCTTAGTGAAATCGAGGCAGACAATATCCACTGCTGTTTCCTTGTCAAAAAAGGCAATAACTTCATCACAAAAGGTTATATTTCTCTAACTAACCAATTGTAAAAAAACCCAAATTTATTCTGTGGAGTTACAACACCATGAGCCGCAAGAGTTTTTGGTTTTTGGTTTGTTTTGGTTTGGTTTTTTGTTTGGTTTTTTTTTTCCTTACCATTGCATGATGGGCAAGAACTCAGTAATTATCTTTGGAGACTCGATATACTCAGAAATTGAAGTACAGGGATCCAGATTTCCAGACCCTTATATGACTGCCAGATTTTTGTTGAGGCACACTTCATAGGAGTAATAGCAAGTATTTCATAGGTAATGCTGAATAAGTTATTTGCTTTAATACATATGCTTACTGAACAGAATTCCATTAAAAAAAAAAACAACAGAATAGTCTATAATTTTGTGGACTGACTTAGCATATTGAGTTAGCATTAACTATTTCTTTCTAAGCAGGTTTTTAAAGGGGGCTAAATTTGGAATGAAAAAGGTATTCTGTGATTAGGTTTAGGAGCCACTGCAGAGTGATATATGAAAAAAAACCACAAACCAAAACATTATTGGCATGTCATCTCTCCCATTTTACCTATTGCTCTTGTAGATAACAGTTAGCCTGTAAAAGCAGATCTCCAAATTTTCCTGCATTATACTTTTCAAGTACACTGTTTAGTTTAAGTAAAGTAAAAATCACTAGGATTGTAAAATTGAACTTTTCTTGTCTCTAAACTGGATGATATAAAACTAGCTAGGAGCAAACACTTCATATCATACAGCTCACTGATGTCCAATAACATGCAGGATATATTCTGAGTTTATTGAGTTAGGCGATAAAACTTGTAAGTCACTGCAACAGAGGGAATATTTTTATTCATCTTGTTTAAATCTGATCAGCAGAATATCTGTCAGATATTGAAAGTATTTTTTTAAAAATAGCAGAAATAAAACACTGTCTAACTCTTAAGGTGCTGTAAAAAGAGTTCTGAATGCATCTGTAAATGTTCTGGACACGTGATACAAAAGGGATGACTTTTTTCTACAGCATAATAAGAAAGAGAAAAGAAATAGAATGAAATGAGGAAGAAACAGGTAAGATAATTAAAGACATGCAAAATTGTTTTGTATCTGGGGAAAACACTGGAACCCCAAAGAACAGCAGTATTATTGTGTAACATCAGTGCATTTTGATTCCATGTGTATTTTATTTATGCATTTTCAGAAACAGAATTTACTTCAAAGATTCTTTGGTAATCTGTGATTTTTTTAATACTTTTTAAAATATGCTGGTAAATGAGGAAAGGCATACCAAGAATGATTTTTTTACCTAAGAGTTATATATTTGCTGCAACTTATTACTGTTAAAAGCAGTTTTTCAAAGCCAAGTAAATAATATTTTTTTTAAAAAATACAAACATTAGTGAGGGGGAAAAAGGCTAATGTATTTTAATAGAAGACAGTGTGCATAATCTCTAAATTTTTAATGCTTTTAGTATTTTTGTAATTATATAGCAAGTATTTTTGAGTCTGTCATTCCTTTTTTGTTTTGGTGAAAAGTTCTGATATGAATTTATCAGAATATAAAATTAAATACAGGAATGTATTGACTTTCTGAAAGTGTTTTCTATCCAGATTTGTATAATGAAATCTACCTTATGCATACCTAGGGAAAAAACATATATTAAAAAAAAAAGCACAATTTGAGCTTAGTGGGTGAAAGTAATGAGAGGAAAATTGCCTTATAGTATTTTTCTGGGTTTGAAGTCTCTCTTCAGATAGACTACTCAATAACAAAAACTAAAATAGTGCCTACACAATTTTTTATTTTGGTGGACTAATCTTCCCCATTTCTTTTGCTAGTGTGTTTCTAATACTTATAATTACTGTCTGTTAATAAGCTTCCATCTTACACTGTCTGATTTATTCAGTTAAAAACTCATATTATGCTTTTGTTAGATAAATTAAAGATCATTCATATTAAGCTGCATGAAGTTTTGCAGAAAGAATAAAAAGCTCCATATGCAGAAATGATTTTTGGCACTTAGTGATTATAAATCAGAACTGGAAAATTCCTAATTGATAGTTGATGATTTTATGAGAGAATTTTTTTTTTAACATTAAGTAAACTTTCTTCTGTATATTAAGTTTTTAGACAGAACTTTGTGCCATATTTATTTCTGTATAAGTTTGCTCTAATAATGCTATGAATTTGACTTCATATTTCCTAACAGATGAATGACATATTAATAAATTCTGACTGGCTTACTACTTTTGTTTTTTCACTCTTTCATATAAAGTAATTTCCGTTTTCTTAATGCTTTCAGATCGTTCATTCTGTTATTAAGGACAGAGATGAGACTGCCCTGAAGGAATATATCAAAACCTTTTGAACATGGAGAAGATCAAGATTCTGATTTAAACTTTGTAACTTGGTCATATTTTTACAGAAGCCTGAATTTATTGATATTGTATATACCAAAATTAGCTCCATGTCACATTCCTTCCTGTAAATACAAGAAGTGCTTACGGGACAGCATTAGAACTGCAATTTTTTTTGTACCGGAGCATTAGAAAAAGTTCTTTGGAAAAAAAAAAAAAATTCTTCTAAGAAAAGAAGCATTTCTGCAAGCTAGAAAAATACTGATAGAAAGCACTAAAATATCTCTGGGCTACAGGCTATAGTCTGCCCTCTGTCTACAAAGACAGCTGATGCTGATACTGTGATACAAATAATGAAGTTAACAGTTGGCCAGCTTTGCAAACATATTTGTTTTGCTGTGAGGTTTTTTTGTTTGGTTATTTTTGGGTTGTTTTTTTTTTAAAGCTCAAATAAAATGTACACAGAGGTACTCAAAAGCAAGCTGAAACACCTGTCATGAAAGAAGGGAGAAGCTGAATGTTGAATTTCCTTTGTTATGGATATAATACTTAAATAATAATCTTAAGGACAGGTGGCTGGTCTCAACTACTGGGTAGCCTCCTTATATAAATTATGAGAATGGGCAAATCTTGTGGCAGGAGGAATTGGTCTCTAAATTGTGTCTTTTGTTATTGGAGAGCTTATCACCAACAGTTTATACAAATACAGCTGAGTTCATTAATTTTGTTAAAGTACCTAACAAATAGCAGCTACTTTACACACTGAGAATTAAAAGTACTTACAGGGAATGATTTCTCTTCTGGTGGGTGCATTATCAGGCTTTTCTCTGTTTAGTGCTTACTGAATTTGAGTTGTCTTAACAACTGGGAGTAAATACTGCTTTGTTCTCAGCAGACACTTAAAGTACACCCAATCTATAAATTCAGAAAAGTTCTTCATCAGAAGTATCTCAACAATAATCCATTCAAAACAGTCCAGGAAATGTAAATCATTATCTATTTGTTCTTAACACAACAAGGTGCTATAGAAGAAGTGAGTAAAGTGTCATAGTAGGTAGCATCCCATAACTCAGGTGGGTCCAGGTGTTACTGGGGGTTATTGACTTACAACTCTTGCAGTTCATGATGTTATATCAACACAGAATAAATACTTTTTTTTTCAAATTGGTTAGTTAGAGAAATATACCAAAATTATTGTAACAAAAATTGTTGCACCAATTGTTGAGGAAGTTGATGAGGCCTTCTACAGGCAGCTGAGAGTGGCCTCACAGTCACAGGCCGTGGTCATCGTGGGGGATTTTAACTTCCCTGATGTTTGCTGGAAGGACTACTCAGCAAC